>PVKS010043642.1:0-14756 GCA_004027875.1 Aplodontia rufa | reverse complement strand
GGGGCACTCCTGGGGACAGTTGCAATGTCCAGAATATATACACATCTTATACACATTTTATATTGTTTTGTTAAAATCTTGTAAGGTTGCTCAAAAATAAAAAAATTTAAAAAAATATATAGGTATGAGTTGAAGAGCGATGGAAGTCTGGAGAGTGTAGACAGCCAGAGGAGAATAAAGCATGGAATTTTCTTTAAAAATAAATAAATAAATAAATAAATAATAAGCATGGCCGTGTTCCAATAAAATATCTGGATACTGAAATTAGAAATTTCATTAACTTTCAATGTCTTAAAATATTATAATTATTTTGTGGGTTTTTTTAACCATTTAAAAAGGTAAAATCCATTCTTAGTTCAGGGGCCATACAAAAAGAAGTGATGGGCCATTTGGTCTATAGGCTAGAAATTACTGACCCCTGTCTTAGGAGATAAGTGGGTCAGTCTCCAGAGCCATCGCAGGGTCGGATTGCTTTAGGAACAGCTAATAAATGACTTTAGTCATTTAGAGGACAGCCCAATGATCACTTGGTTGTATTTTTAAAATACTAATGTGTGAAACTTTTAAAACCCAGTTCTTTTTTCATCCTTTGGTACCATGCCCTAGCTCTTTTCCACCAAACTGCCAAAACTCTCTCCCGTAAGCAGTAGAATGACTGCTAGCTCCCTACCTCTTTTTTCTTGTAGAATCCAAGAAACAGGAATAACATTTTTGGGCTGGATGACTATGGGCCAATGTTGGATAACTGGTGAATCCAACACTGATGCCAAAATCTTCTCATGTGCCAAGTTCTGCCCTTCCTGGGCACTGGATAAAACCTAGATGTAGAAATGTTATCAAAAGGTAAAAAACAGGATTAACTGGACTGAAGACAAAGGGGGAAATCAAATTTTCATTCCATTTTAAAAGAAGATAGAAGGTTCATATATTCTTTCCCACAAAACCATAGAACTATAAAATCTGTATCAATTTAGTCAGCAACAAAGAGATTAAGGGAAAATTTCAACTGAGAGTCTTTGTCCCTATTTCCCTTAACCTTTAAGAAAGTCATACGTTACGTTGTTTCTCTCCCCTGATCAGTGGAGACAATGATTCCTCTTACCTGTTCTCCATCTCCTCTCATTGCCACGACCTCCTCTCTGGTAAGTGAATCATGTACCCACATACAATCCTGTCTGTCCAGATAAGACATCCTGGTCCCTCTCAAGAAGAAAGGTCTCCTCAAGTGAGCCAAACCCCTGTGAACACTGATCAAAGATGAACAGTTTCTCCAGGGTAGGTGACATCTTGAAACAAGGGACAAGAGCTACACTGCATTTTGTATCCATTGGCAGTATGACTTTCAAGACCAGAAAAGTTCAGAGGCTCCACTTTGCATTTCACATAATTAGTCTGCAAGAAAAGGCCAGACGAAGCCATGAATGAGAGCAGTACCACATGAATCATTTAAAAATAAAAATGACAAGAGCAGCCCGAAAGGAAAAGATATTGGCCCAGAGGAAGAAAATTCAAGTTCTAATCATAATTTTACGATTGGTGGTGGCAGACTAGTGTTGTGACTAAGAGCCTAGTGTGGTGGCACCGGCCTGCCTAGGTTTACTGAGCCTCGATTTATTTACTAGCCGTGTCACCGTGGGCAAGTATATTACCTTCTCTAGACTTACGATTGCATATGTAAAAATTAGGATAATGACAGAAATCCACCCACTGGATTTTTGAGAATTAAATGAATTAATACAATACAAAGCACTTACAAGAAGACCTGACCCAGAATAAGGGGGCTATATTCAGTGTTTGCCAAATAAAAAAATTTTTAAAGCGTTTAATATTAAAGGATGGCTTAAAGAAGGAGGAGCAAATGAAGAGAGAAAAACAGCAGAGCAGGGAAAAGAAAAGGATGCGTCGGCAGGCGGAAGCCCCTACCCTCACCCCACCTCATCTCATCCGCAGCCGCAGGGCTGGCGAGCCGGCAAAGCCCTCGCCGCCAAGGCCCCACACCTGCCCTGCGGCCTCAGATTCTTCGCCGAGTTTTCAGGTCCTGAGGGAGTCCGAAAGCCCCAAACACCGCCAGGTGAGGTGGAAGGAATTAGGATCCCACCCGAAGCTCTGACACTAGCTTGGCTCTGAGCACCCACAGAACCTTGCCGCTCCGGGGTCTCCATGGTAACCCGCTGCTCGCCCTTCTAGGACCCGTGGCGGACTCTTCTCTTTGGTCGAACCCTGTAGACCCTGAGAAATTGCCTGAACACAGCTTGGTAGTTGAGGACACTTGCCATCTTTGGGGTATAGATCAGCTTGAATATGATGTTTTCCTTCTTCTGTATATGAAGAAAGAAAATAAATAAAATGAAAGCATTAATCACAATTAGTGAATTAAGCAACGCGGTGCCAAGATACTAAACTGTTTTGTCCACTCACGTATTCCAAACCCTTAGAACAGTTGCTGTACTGTTTGTTGAATGGATGGATTGAAACGGGTCTGGAAAAAAAAGTTGCCACAAAGCAATTTTGACTGATACCAGCATTTGCCTCTTCTCAGAAGCTTATGTCACCTACATTTAAATGTGTTATGATCTTTAGAATTATGAAGAACCACAAACATTAAAAACAATGAATCCAATGTGTTTTTCAAAACGTATTTCCAACATATTCTATTTTTAAATAATATGTATTGATTAAGTTACAGTTCAATATAATGGTTAGGAGAAAAAATTTAAATAGAAAATATTCAATGTATGTAAGTAGTAAGATTAAGCACAAACGATATATTTCAAAGTTTGAGAAAGTGCTAAGTTTTTTAATTATTTTATTATGTTTTAAAATAGTTTTAGGTTCATGGAAAACTTGAGGTAAAGGCACAGAGATTTCCCATGGAATCTTTACTGACACACACACATAGCCTGGTCCCCTAGTATCAACATCTCCAACCACAGTGGTTTATTTTTTTTTTACAAGTTAGGAACTACATTGACATATCATTAGCACCCAAAGTCCATGAGTTACATAAAAGTTCACTTTTGGTATTAAACATTCGGTGGGCTTCAACAAAGTATGATATGTAACCACTATTATAGTATCATACAGAGTGTTTTCATTGCCCTAAAAATCCTCTGTGCTCCACGTACTCATCTCTCTGTCCCTCATTGCCTGGCAATCATGGACCCTTTCACTATCTCCATAATTTTGCCTTTTCCAGAATGTAACAAAATTAAAATCATACATTATGTAACCCTTTAAAATATGTATGGAGGGAAACTATTTGTAAATAATTTGTAAAATATGATAAATTATGCTATGTGATATTTGAAGCTAATCTGGAAAAGAAGGAAGAAGGAATTGGGAAGAGGTACACAAGGAATTTAATGGTATCTGCAATATTTTATGTCTTAAGCTAGGTATTCCTTCAATTATTCTTTGGTCTGCTTAAAATATTTGCTATACTTTCAAAAGCCCCAGAAAATGTATTTGGTAATTTTAATGGATGGCAGAGGGCCTACAGAACTACTTAACACCAAATGACTTTTATTTCTCCACCAATAATCATGACCTTCAAATTTGGAATAGTAGGGCAAACACTAACATGAAGAAGATAATAAAAGAATAACTACTTGCTTTAAATAAGTGCAGGTCTTCACCCTTATCCTGAGGAGTCCTAAAAGTCAGGCTTATTGACCACAGGATCCATTAAGGTCATTTCTAAGGGGAAGGACCAGATTCCCAAAACTAGCAAATATCTAAATTTTCAATAAATTAAAAAAGGCGAACACTATAACAGGCTGAAAAGCTTGACATGGACTCCTAGCAGAATACCAGTTCCTTAGAAATTCCCTGCTTTGAGGAAAATTTTGAGGAAATATTATCAGCAGTTGGGGTTAGCCAATAACAAATAATGCAAATAAATTTATCTCAGACTATTTAAATGGTTTAAAGTAAGTCCTTCTTTGAAGAGGAATTCTAGCTAGTAAGAGTGAAAAAAAAAGTTAAAATAGAAATATCACAATTTTACAAGTCCTAACAAAATGTTTGATTTTGGCAAAAATCATCAATGGATGAAACCATCATATGAAAGGCTGATCAATCTTAGCATCACAAAGAGTGAAATAAACATCATATGCCTCCTAAAGTGCAACAAAAAGAAGTACATAGCACTACCTGAGAAGAATCCTTAAAAAGTAAAACCTAACTCTAAACCTTTAAAGCTAACATCTACCTTACTTAAAGGAAATATAAGGCCTGAGAAACTAATAAAATGAGGACACAAATTTAAAAAGCCAGTAATGAAATGTTCAGGACAAATGACCCAACTTGTTCAATGAGTTGACTATATTTGGGGAAAAGATAAGAATGGAAACAGGAACTACTTTAGGTATTGATTAAAAAAGAATTAAGAATGTTTGAAGCCCTAGGTTTGATTCCCAGCACTGAAAAAGGAAAAAAAAAAAAGAAATAACCAAATTAAACATACAGTCTTTATATCCTGAGCCAAAAAGACAATTGTAAGCAGCATATGTCATATACTTAGTGAAATTTAATATGGAGTTCATATTAGATGATAACCAAGAATTATTTACGTAAATGGGATAATGGTTTTGTAATTTTGTAAGAAAATGTCCATGTCCTTTAAGAGATAAGATTGAGGGCTGGAGCGGTGGCCTAGCAGTAGAGCACTTGCTAACATGCATGAGGACTCTGGATCCAACCACATACGCAACTATGCGGAGGAAAAGCAAAAGCCCCATGGAAAGAATAAGTTTAAAAAGTTAGAGAGATGAAATTGAAATAACATTTTGGGATTTTTCTTCAATTATGTCAGCAAGAAAAATGGGAGATAAGAAACAAGAGTTTACATGTGTTTCTTTGTGCTTTTTCCTCAACATTTGTGAGGACTTAAAATCGTTTTTGAGAAACTTGTTTTGGAAAAAGACAATCATGTGCACCTTAGTTAACTTTTTTCACATACTTGTCACAAAATTTCTGTCCATTCCCATCTAGATTTCCCTCCATGACAATAAGTCAACACGCACTTTGACCCTTCGCGCCCTCCACAAACTTAAATCAATTTATAGAAGTCGAAAACCCGACAGCAGGGGATTTCTAAGGAACCGCTCAACCAAAGAGTCCAGGCGTTTCCTAGAAAATCGCCGGAAGTGATGATCCGGGTGGATTAGGAAGCGGAGCTATTCTCGTTTCTTGTGGACACTATCAGCGGGAAGGTCTGTGCCTGGGTCCAACGTTGAACGCGGTGTGCGGTCGAGGAGCTCCGGAGCTCCTTAGCAGGTCCGGAAGCTGGCCAAGGGCCGAGGGGAAAGGAGCCCGGCGCCACCATCTGCCTCCCGGGACACTGGAGGCCGCCGGGAGGCCTCGGGGTCAGGGGCGTGCTTTGCTGTCGGGTGGGAAGGGGATGCGTTGCGGTTTCCCTTGCCGACTCCTGCCCCACGCCCCGCCATTTCTCGCGCTTTTTTTTCACCTCTCTTTTTCCAGCGCCGAGGGATTCCTTATCTCTCTTTTTTTTTTTTATTCCCTCCAGCAACCATTCATGTATTCATTCATTAAGCCAATTTTTAGTCCAGCACCTACTATTGTAGTTTCTGTTTTAGGATAACAAAAGTGAAGGAGACAGACAAAAATCCCTGCCATCATGGAATTTAGGAGTTTGCATTTTAGCCTGAGAAATGCTACAATAAACAGTAGATGTGGCTGGAATATAAATAACTCATCATGGGCCGTGTTGGAAAGTGATAAAGTACAGAGAGGAAAAGAAGATTAAGGGAAGGCATGTCCGGACTAGAAGGAAGATTTAGGTTGCGATTTTAAATAAGGTACAGTAGACCTGCTTGGGAAGATGAAATATAAGCAAACATTTAGAGATAGTTTGAAGTGAACAGAATAGGCTCTAAGATGGAAATGTGCCTAGAATGGAAAAGAAAGGTCACTGTGGCTGGACGGGATTCAATGAAGGGGAGAACAGTAGAAGAGGTAATATTTTAAAAAAGAAAAGGGGGGCTGGCACAGTGGCTTAGTGGTTTCAGCACTTGCCTGGCAAGCACGAGGACCCGAGTTCAAATAAAGTTGTTTCTCCCTTTCTCTGTTTCTCTCACTGTCCCTCTCTCTTAAAAAAAAAAAAAAAAAGAAGAAGAAGAAGAAGAAGAACGAAAGAAAGAAAGAAAAGAAAAGGAGTGGGGGGTTGGAGCGGTGGCTTGGCAGATACACTCTTGCCCAGACATGCGCAAGTACATGGGTTCAAACCCCAGCGCCCATGTACACAACGAAGACCATGTGAAAAACTCAATAAAAATTGATGCTCGCTGTTTGTCTCTCTCTCACACTGTCCTTCTCTCTTTAAATAAAAAGAAAAAACAAAAAACTCTTGGAATTTTTATCTTGAGCGAATAGGAAAAGAGGTTACAAGTATTGAGAACACTTTGTAAGGCCCTGTGCCTCTCTGTAAGGACTTCGGCTTTCATTTTGGTAAAATGGAGCCTTTGGAGAGTCTTCAGTAGAGATGAAATGACCAAATTCAGTTGTGAATGGACCACCCAGACTGGTCTATTAAGAAGAAACATAAACGAAGGCAAGGATAGAAGCAAAGAACTATTAGAAAACTATTAGAAGTAATGGGGAGTAATAGAAAACTATTGAAATAATGGGGAGTAGAAAAGGTAATAATGATGGTTCATACCAGTGTGGTATGGAGATTATATTATGAATATATTAACATTTTCAATTTGTCCTTCTGTTGCTCCCTCATCTTCACAGATGCATCAGGTCATCAGTGATTCCTTCCTCACCCCAGTCATCTACCCTGTGGTCACATTCCTCTCTTTTTGCTTCCCTTCACCAAATATGCCTAAAAACAAGATGTGAGATAACACCTGACTTAATGTTGCTGATGAGCCTCAAATGCAGAACAATGTTTGACACACCAAGCCAAACAGCAACTGCCTTGTGGATCAAGAAGTTTCCTTTTGCTGGTACCATCAAGACTTGTGTCCGCAGAAGGAAGCTGGCAACTACAGAAACCACTTGATAGTTTGGGAACTAGATCTGACAAGCTTGAAGAAATCAAGGACAGTGGTAGAAAACTATAAAAGAAACCTGAATAAAAAGATGCAGCAGGTAAGAAGAGGGGAGACTACAGTAAATCACAAGGCACAGGAAAGAGGAGTCTAAGAAAGAAGGAAAACAGTGGGAATGTGGTGGGAATGTGTGAAGCTCTCCTTATGAATACTGTTTCTCCTTCTTGGCCTGGTGATTATTAAAGCTTTTCAGTTTTAGAGAATAATCAGGCACCATTTCTGTTATTCATAAAGTATACTGAGAACTGAGTCCTTGATTTTCATCCCCTTTTTGGTATTTCTAGGAAATAATTTCCATAGATAACACCTTTATGATTCGTTGCATCTTCCCATGTATTTTTCTCATAACTTCCCTGAATTCATTCTTCATCCTGTAATAGATTGTGTTGTCAGATGAAAGTCCAAGACCACCATGCCAGCTACTTTGGATTACCACCAGTACATAGCCCCTTCAGGAAAAAGGTGAGGTACACAGGTATTGGAGCAGGAGTCATGGCAGCTGAGAATAAAGTAGGCTGACAGAATGGGTCCTCCCAGGACCCAAAAATCTGTTCATTGTTGAGCATCTATAGAATGCTTTCAGATGTTTCTGTACTGGGTTTGGATCAATATCTGGAGTAACTAAATTACTCAGTTTCTTCCCTGCCCTCATCTTAAATCACATTGTGGGGGTAAAGGGGTAAAGATTCATAAAAAGGGCTGGATGTAGATCAGTGGTAAGAGTGTGCCTAGCACACACAAGGCCCTGGGTTCAATTCCCAGCTCCAATTAAAAAAAAAAAAAAGGTTAAAAATGTTTAACAAAAAATTCTACAGAGCAGTTTATCAAAGAAATCTAATGCATTCAATCATTTACTGTATAACTTGATACATATGATAAATGGTATACATATTTGTACATAAATATTTGCACATATAAAACTTGTAGGAGGAGAAACTGCTAGGGAGTGATATTGCCCAAATTATATTGTTAAATTGTGTGCATGTATGAATATGTAATAATAAATTCCACCATTATGTACAACTATAATGCATAAATTTAAAAATGTGGGAAAAACAATTTATAGTATAATTCAGTAATGTCTATCTAACCAGTTTTGCCTACATGTAAATTTTGGATATATGTAAAAGTTTATTTCTTTAGACATTTTTGGAACCCTGAAAATTTTAATTATAATATAAACATCTGAGAAATATAAGAAAGTGCAGTGACAAAAGGAGTGAATATTTTCCCAGTAAAGCTTTGAAAGAAAAGAAGGAAGATGGACTAATGAGAGTCAGCATTAGAAGCGTGCTTTGGTGACAGGTGAAGAAGAAAATGGATAAGATCTATATGAAAGGAGTAGATGGAGGTGGTTCCTAGAAGATAGTAGTCTGGAGTCAAAATTGGGCCCAGAAAGCCATAAACTTTTTAATAGAGTACTGGGGCCCACCCAAAAGTTGGCTTTTTAGTATAAATTATCTGCAGAAAGGAAAAATAAAATGTATTTCTACATATATCACTGAAACTTCAAGAGAAGAAACCCTAAAATGTTTACTGTATAAGGAATCCAATAAAATTAATAATATAATATATTATAAATTTAGAAGTAGACAATAATAGATATTACTAAACTTAGGTACTCGTTTTATTTGTTTTAAAGTATAAAAATATACTCATGACCTGAGTCTTTCCAGTCCTATTTTTCTTTTTTTTTTTTTAAAGAAAGAGGGACAGAGAGAGAGAAAAAGAGAGAACCAGTTTTACTTAGTTTTTCACATGGATATCATTGCTCTGACACTTGGTTGTGTACATGGTGCTGGGGTTTGAACTCACATCCTTGTGCTTGCCAAGAAAGTGCTATAACCACCGAGCCACTGCTCCAGCCCCCTATTTTTCTTAAAAGGTCTTTGAATTTTTCTCCCACAGTGGATGTTCAGGACAATAAAATCTACAATTACAGAATATACTAAAAATATATTTTTATACACCAGAAAATATCTTGTGTACTTTTTTTTGTAAAAGAAAAGGACAGTGAGAATCAATTTTTATTGAGTTTTTTATATGACTTTTGTTGCTCTGACACTTAGTTGTGTATGTGGGTGCTAGAGTTTGAACCCATGTACTCAATCATGCTGGGTAAGCACTCTAACTGCAGACCCACCGCTCCTGACCCTTATGTACTATTTTAATAGTTTCATGTTGTTGTTATGCATGATGCCCACCTACCAAGTTTATTTTTTTTCTTTTTCAAAAAGAGAGAGTCAGGTTTTTTAAATTTTTTTTCATGAGTTTTTTTTTTTTCCCTACACTGAGTTAGTTGTGTATGTAATGCTAGGGATCGAACCCAGTTCCTTGTGCATGCCAGACAAGTGCTCTACTGCTGAACCACCTCTCTAGCCCTACCAAGTTCATTTTTAAAGAGAGGAGAAACTGACATTTCAAATTCTAAAGTTAAAAAATCTTAAGAATCACTATGAGGAGGCCCAGCAGTTACAGCACTTGCCTGGCTTATGCAAAGATGTGCGTTTGAACCTCAGCTCCACATACACAGCAAAGTGTCAGAGCAACAAAAGCCACATGAAAAACTAAAATAAAATTGATTCTTTCTCTGACTGTCCCTCTCTCTTTTAAAAAAAAAAAAAGTCACTATGTGTTGATAAAAGTAGCCCAAGATGTATGTGGAGGAGAATTTGAGTTATATAGGGGTATATTTATCCAGTGGTACACTTAAAATTTGTGTATTTCATTACATGTAAGTTTTATCTAAAAAAAAAAGAATGTAAGCAAATATTGAAATTCAATATATATATTAAAGTGTTTAGAGGTGAAGTATACTTGTGTTTTCAATTTATTTTGAAATGTATCAAAACAGGTTAATGTACAGATAAAGGAATACATATGTGATAAAATAGCAAATACTGCAAAATGTTAATCGTAAAATATAAATACTTAGTATATGGATATTTATATTTTCACTTTTCTACATATTTGAAAATATTGATAAAAATCTAATTGAGAGGGGCTGGAGCGGTGGCTTAGCAGTTACAGCACTTGCCTGGCATGCACAAAGACCTGGGTTCAAACCCCAGCATCATGTACACAACTGAGTGTCGGAGCAACAAAAGCCACATGAAAAACTAAATAAAATTGATTTTCTCCTTCTCTCTCTCTCTCTCTCACTGTCCCTCTCTCTTTAAAAAAAAAAATCGAATTGAGAGCTTTAAGTTCATTGATGTTATAGGAAAAAAACTGTATGTAGCATTAGGGAAAATGTATGTTTGTTATGAGCTCTGTACTGTCCAGGTGGGCTTGGGACTAAGATAAAGAGTAACTTGGCACTTTCACAGAGAGACAGTAGAAAAACTGGAACCACCATGATTAAGACACAGCTTCAGTCTTAGTCAGAAGTTCAAGAGTAACCTAGACCAAAGAGGCTATTCTTAGGAAATTTCTGTGGAAAGAAATGTGGTTCTAAAGTAGAACTTAGGTAAATTCGAATGATAGTTTTGGGTGCCTCAAAGGTCATTCTAGATTCCTATCAATAGATGACTTTAACATTGTTGGTACGTTAAGAGCAAAAAGAGATCATTCAGATTTGAACTTGGGGATAAACGCAAGTCACCTTAAACACTGAAAGTGCAGAAAGAATGAGAAGGAATAAAATACAACACCATTAATATGTGATATGAAACTGTACTTCTTGCCCAGTCCATATAGATTATACCTGGACTCTTGGAAGTTTTTATAAGCTTTCTTTTTTAATTGAAAAAATAGTCCGGTTTCTCTTAAGATTGTATGAATTTTTCACCTTTAAAATGTGTGTGCTGGGGCTGGAGCAGTGGCTCAGCGATTTCGGTGCTTGCTTGGAAGCACATGGACCCGAGTTCAAACCCCAGCACCATATACACAACCAAGTGTTAGAACAGCGAAGGTCATGTGAAAAACTCAATAAAGTTGTTTCTCTCTTTCTCTGTCTCTCTCACTGTCCCTCCCTCTTTAAAAATAAATAAATAAATAAATAAATAAATAAATAAAATGTGTGTGCTATACTACATTGGTGTGGAGAGGAAGGCTTAAAATTAGGGAATTAGTAAGAAAAAGATGCAGAATCAATGAAAAAGTGATTCCTCTCTAGTAAGAAAAAAAAAACTTTTTCTTCTAATAAACTAGAGTTAGACCAGCCACTCAGATACACAAAAAACAAGCAAACAAACTCTGGGCCTATTCCTAGATATTTCTGGGCAACACCTCGCCTTCTCTATTTTTCCCCTCCACTCCCCACAACTCTTGGAGGAAATGACCTCAGTTCCTCAAATGTAGAAAGAAAGGTTATGGTACAAGCTGAGAGTCAGTGATTAAGCTTATTTTAAGTAAAGAACCTAGTCTGTTTGGGGAGAAGTCAGATTATTCTAGAACAAAGACAAACCAGAGAAAATTATGTAGTAAGTGAGAGAGGAGGAGAATGCATTTAGAGTTGGTTTGGCTGCCATGCCAGGGCCTGATGCCCAATGCTGAAAGCTAAGACAAGAAAAATAGTGGAGAAGGAGAATAGCATAAGACAGCAGACTTAACCCTTAGGTTAGAGCTGCAGAAGCTTCTGCATTTTGGTGAAGAAGAGATTAAAGCAGGTTTTGTTAACACTATGATAAATTGACTCTTGGCATATTTCTCTTCCCTCAGCTCAACCAACTTCTCGATATCCTGCCTTCACTAAAGATGGAAGCCAAGGAAACGTGTTAGGAACACATACCACACTGATGAGCCAAGCCCAAGTGAGCTTAAGGCCCCTGCCATCCTTCCTGACACTGTTAACCTTCCTCCTAAATATGACCTTATTTTCACTGTGTTCTCATATGCACTGCTCCTTTTCATAAGCAACATTTTGTTGGAGGACAAAACTTATGAATTGTTTTCCTCTTTTGTTATTTTTCAGTATTGAAAGTCTGTGTTCCCTTTCACTTCATTTCTTCATTTCCAGATATCCACCAAGCAGTAACAGCCTTTCACTTCTATAAACCTTCTTCCTACAAATTCCTTTCTTCTGTCTCTGTTTCCTGAGGAAACTGTGGGGTTTTCTCCAAGAAAGCAGTAACATATCGTTTCAGGCCTTATTAACATTTGAGGATGTAGCTGTGAACTTCACTGGCAAGGAATGGCAAAGTCTGACCTACTCTCAAAGGCATCTCTACAAAGATGTGATGTTGGAAAATTACAGAAACATGATATCCCTTGGTAAGGACCTTTTCTGCACTTGGCTTATTGCTTTCCCCTTTCCTTAAAAAAAAAAAAAAAAAAAAACACTGCTGTAATTGTTGATATATATGGATTCTCATTGAAAGTTAGAGCCCTCTTTCTTGATCATTAGGATCTTACCCAAAAATAAGTTTTGATTTGCCTCTGTTATACAGTAGGTAACTTTTTTTTTTTAAGAGAGGACAGTGAGAGAGAGACAGAGAGAATCAATTTTTATTTAGTTTTTCACATGGCTTTCATTGCTCTGACACTTACTTGTGTAAGTGGGTGCTGGGGTTTAAACCTGTGTACTTGTGCATGCCGGGCAAGCACCATAACCACCAAGTCACTGCTCCAGCCGAGTAGGTAACTTTTCAGGCATTTTTGTTATTGTTTTCTAATTCTTTGCAATAGGACTCTGTGTAGGTAAAAAGAAGACATCTAGCTTCTGTTTTCCTTAGGTTCTTGCTTCTTCAGCCCTCTAGTTTTTTCCATTAAATGGAATGTATTCATGCCTAGTTGGAAACTACCTTCTAGGGGTCTAAAATTAGTAGCCTTCCCATTCTTATACAAATGGTAAATAAGTATTTCCCAGAATCTCCTCTTCTTCCCTTCAGAGTTTGACTTTTCTAAGAAAGTCCCTAAACATATTCTTATAACTGTTTCCAGACACCTGAATAAACCCTTTTCTCTACTTAAATGGTTCTTTTCTGTCTCCTTACAAAATAGAGGAATCAGGGCGAAGTGTAAGGACAGTTCTGTGTTGTTCTATACACTCTCATTCTTTCTCTGCAACCAGGATTTCCATTTCTTAAACCTCCTTTGATTTCTCATCTGGAGTGAGATGCAGAGTCATGTGTTCAGAATCTACAGGACAGGGAGTCCCTGAGTTGTTCCTTCCCAGGTGAGTGATGTAGAAGCTTTTACTTTCCTCCCATCTTCCATGTGACAAAACAGTTACAGAATGTTCTCAGTGGTGGGACATCCATCCTGAAGGACCCAGAAAGGAAATCCATTTAGAACTCAAAGAAAAGAAAACAACAAACTATTTGGGCAATATTCTTTCATTATCTAATTGTTCCCCTTCAACCTGTCTAATAGGCTTTTTTTACAGTTTAGCCCTTTTTAAAAGCTCAGAAAATTCCTTTTCCTTTTGTATATTAGTTATTCCAGAACTTAGAGAACAATATGTTGAAGGAGGAAAGAGGTATTCTAGACAGAGGGAATAAGGCATGAGAAAGTATAGTGGAATGAAAAAAAAATAAACTCTGAATGTAGAATATGACCAGAGCAAAGGACTTGGGGTAACTGGTGCAGAAAGTTCAGGAGCAGTAGAAAGTGGCAAGATCATGATTTGAAGGAGTTTTTTCTTAGTTTGTTTATTTTGTTTTTTTTCTTTTTAAAGAGAGAGAGGAACAGTGAGAGAAAGAAAGAATCAGTTTTATTTAGTTTTTCATGTGGCCTTCATTGCTCTGACACTTCATTGTATACATGGTGCTGGGGTATGAACCTGCATCCTCACACAAGCCAGACAAGCACTGTAACTACTAAGCCACTGCTTCATCCCCTTTTTTATGATTTTTTGATAAACTACAAACCTTGAACTTTATAATAGCTAATATTGGTTAAGTTTGTCAGTGTGGCAAGTGTTTTCCCTACATTAACTCATGTATTTATCATAGATAATCTAGAGCCCATTTTATAGCTAAAGCAACTGAGCTGAGAGAAGTAAAGTCATCCTTCCAAGTTACACAATTATTAGGTGTCAGAACTAGGATTTGAAACCAAGCAGTCTTAACCAGAGCTTGGACTCTTGATCATGTGCTTTATTTCCTATGTTTCTGGATGACTGTGGAATACCATTTGAAGTATTTTAAGTTGGGGAGTGTTATGATTAGATTTTTTAGAAAGAATAGTTTGGAAAGAGTGTGGAATATAGGTTAAAAGGGAGCCACAATAAATTTGAGGGGAATTACAGTTAGCTAGTGAGAATGCACAGGCAGCAGAAATTGAGAAGGGAGAAAGCTGAGAGAGAATAAGATTGATTTTGGATGGTTTTGTTGACAGCAATAGAAATTTACTCCAAGTACCTTAAGCAAAAGAAAATGAATTTATTATTCAGGGTGAAACCTAAAGACAAGTATGCATCAGGCTCCAGAAGAGACTGGAATGCTCTCCAGCTTTCTTCTCTTCCTTCTTTTTGACAGGTTGACAACCTTCTCTTCTCCTTTGTCCGGGTCTGGCCAGGTTCTTTTTTTTTTATTTTCCCACATTTATTAGAAGTATATTGCGATACAGGATACAGATGAGGGGGAAACATTGTCAAAACTGTAGCAATCAATGTGTATAAACTTTGATAACCAGGGGTAATGCTAACACATAGATAAGCTACTATGGGTTTCATCTATTGCAGTTCCCCCCAGAAGAACTCATGTGTTAATTGGGTATCTAGTGTAGGAATAACAT
>PVKS010043641.1:0-14757 GCA_004027875.1 Aplodontia rufa | reverse complement strand
AAACTTCACTCTCAGTCAAATTTGAGCCTATAAAGGCAGTATAACATAATTGCCCTTTAGTTTCTCTAAACCTATTTGGGAGAGGAATCTTAGTTAAGGTACCGTGACTATCATTTGGCCCCTCCTCCACTGATAATTGGAAATAGATCAAATATACTTCCAGTATACTTGATAGATATTGCCCACAAAAGACCAGAAAGAAGGTCATAATCATTGAAGGAAATGAGAAATGCTTTCATTGGCCCCACAGGACTCCTTCATCCTAGTGAATGTGAGCTGATCAGCAGGACTCCTGGCTTCCCTTCTCCTATAGGAGAGGTGAAGACCTGACTCCTGAAGGTCACACTTCATAACACATTTTGAAAACCTGACCCAGTCTTCTGTGAAACAGTGAAGTCTGTGATTCTTCAAATCTAAGGTGGACTAAGGAGTTTGTCAGCCTTTGGAGAAGGACTTCCTTATCTATCTCCCTTTTATTCTCTAGGGGCCTGCTTAACTGTCATCCCAAACAAAAATGAACAATTCCTTTAATGGAAATGGAACGTCTCCTTTTCTGTTACAAATGGAAGGTACTGTTGATTGGCTCCACCAAAATTTCACTGGGGCTCCACCAATCGAGGATCAAAGTTGGAATCACACAAGTCTAAATGGAACCAGTGTCCCCAGCCCAACAGGAATGGCCCAGAAATGGCTGGGGGGCAAACCTCACATTGCAGCAAAGATAGTACTATCTGTGGCATATGCAGTCATCATAATAATATCCCTCTTTGGCAACTCGCTGGTATGTCAAGTTTTCATCAAGCACAAGGAGATCAACAAATCGACAGGCCTTCTCATCTTCAATCTGGCAATATCTGACATTTTGATAATTCTGCTCAACAGTCCATTTGCTCTGGTGAGTGTCTATATAGGGTTGGCTTCCAGCACAAGTTGCAGATGCTGCTCCAATTCATTGATGAGTGATGGGACAAGGCAGAAGGGACATAAGCCTCTCTTAAGTCCTATTTTAGAACCTACCTTCTCTGCAAAGCTGAGGGGATTTTCTGAGTGTTTAGCCATAATCTCTTTTGCTTCTCTCCTACAGGCCCGATTCCTGAGTGGACAGTGGATATTTGGCAGGATCATGTGTCATGTCAGTCGCTTTGCTCAGTACTGCTCCCTCCATGTGTCAACTTTAACACTGATGGCAGTTGCCATGGACCGACATCGGGTAAGGCCTCTGGAGGTTACTTCTTAATAAAAGGGAAGGGGATATTAAGTGCCCACACAATTTAGAAACCTCCCAAATTCCTCCGGATAGGATCTTTGAGGATAGAGTATGCTTGTGGAATGGTACATAAACATTTCCCCACTTTCACATTTCCTCCTCTTCCTACAGCTAGATTCCAGTATTTTCAGAGAGATAGTATTTTTATGTATTTTTTCCTTCTAAACTATTTTCAATAAAACAGTGCTTTTAGTGGAATTAGATAAGTAGTATTAATAGTACAGGAAAATTACATAATTCAAGTATAGACTCTTTAGTGTTTGCCCATACAAATAACATAGTCCCAATGTCAAGAGGGTATTGCCTTTCTGTTCTAGGTAATTTTGCACCCAACAAAACCAAGGATGACACGCTCCCAAAGCATATTGATTGTTGCTGTGATCTGGAGTCTTGCAGTGTTCCTTGCTCTTCCTCATGCAATTTATCAAAATCTGTTTTATCTTATTAGCACGTAAGTCACACCAGTTATTTAATGGTAATTTTTGCCTTCTTTTTTCCAGGGTCCCTCAGGAAGTTGATTATTGAACAGTTCCTAACTTCATTTTTGTCCCCTTTTACCTTTCCTCAATACAGGACATGGAGCCTCAATATAACCTTTATTAATGAAACCAATATGATGGGTCACCAGCTTAGGAAACATTGGTGATTAGGAATCTGGCAGGTCTCAGTTTGATCTCTGTCTGGATCAGGACCTGTAAGAGGGAATATTATAGCTCCAAATCTTAATTTTTAAATTAAATAAACTAAGACCCACAGATGGGGAAATGGGCAGATTTATTTAAGAACATACTATGGAAAAACTGGGACTAGAACCCAAACTTCCTGAGGTCCATTTCACTGGTCTTGTTATCATAACCTCCATTTTTCTTCTGCTCAAGGGATGGAATCATGAGGACTCACTGCCTCCCTGCTTTTCCTGGACCCAGCAAGCTAGTTGGGAAGTATGTAGACCTTGGAACATTTGGTTTGCTGTACATCCTGCCACTGCTGGTGATTATTATAACATACTCTCACCTGGGGAAGAGGCTGTGGATACAAAATTCTATTAGTGATGCATCTGCTCGTCAACTTGGGGCACACTACCAAAAGCGGAAGAAGAGCATCCGAATGCTGATTCTTATTGTAATGGTCTTTGCAGTATGTTGGTTTCCTCTTAATTGCTATGTGGTTCTGATTTCCAGTGCAGACATAGAAACTGAGAGTGTGCTTTTCTATACCTTCCACTGGTTTGCCATGAGCAGTACGTGCTACAACCCTTTTATCTACTGCTGGCTCAACAGGAGCTTCCGTGCCAAACTCAGATCTATAGCATCTTGGTGCGCAAAATTCCTATTGTGGAGGAGATCGCAGGTTCAGCAGCAAGGGCAAGTGCAGGAGAGTCATGAGCTTCAGGAGCTCCAGACATCTGCACTTCCACGGGTACCTCTGACCATTCCAGAGACTCAGGTATTTGAGGGTCCATGCTTGGCTACAGGGGAAGGGAACAACCAAATCTCTGTTCAGAAGGACTGGGAAAATCTAAATGTCTCCATGGGACGGGTGGGGCAGTTTTCAACCCTGCGTCCTTATTTTTGTGTCCGTGTTCATTCAGTCAAAATATAGATGGGCACCCATACCAGAAATATACTCCTTGTAGTTTTGTACAAAAGAGTACCTGGGCACATATTTCTGTTGGTATGCCACCTGAAAGCATTCCTGAGACACTGATCACGATCATTCCATTCTCCTTCAAAGGAAATTTGGCCCACCCTCTTAGTCTAGGTTACATGTTTATGCTTAGCACGGTAACAACAAATCAGCTAAAGATGGCATTACCCTTAAGCCAGATGCAGGGACCCCGTGATTTCCTATGTTGGACTTTCCTATAGGTCCATCCCCATTTCCTTTTTGTGGTTGATGATTCTGAGTCCTGGAATCAAAGGGGTCTTGATACTGTACCTGATGGGGTCACTGCCAATATAGGGGCAACTGGAATTATTGCATATCCTGCAGAAGTGTATTGACTCACCCACCTTTGTTTAGAGATAGGAGGGGCACAAGCTAGATTCTTTATTACTCATTTTGACTTCACTTTGATGGGTGATTAGGTAGTGATAGAAAGATGAAGAAATTGTGAAAGAAAGAGGGGAGTGAGTAAAGCATAAAAGGGAAGACTTAATAGCCCCTCCTCACCAACAGGAATTCCCCCTTTTTATTTCAGTATACTCCTGAGTGCTAACTTAGTGCTCTCATATCACTGATTTCTAGCTCAATTTAATCTGAGGCAAAGGCCATTTTAAGGAACAAGAAATACTAGTAAATGGCTTTGGACTTCTCTTTCCCCATCTTCTCAAAGGTGACTCCCTAAACTCAGTTTTTGTAGTTCTGATTGTAGACTGCTTTCCTGGGTTTCAGGTCCCCTATCTTATTATCCAGAATTAGGCTTTATCATTGGAGGAACTCATTGGTATTTGTATTTAACTAAAGTATACTTGAACATCTGGTCTCTTGTGATTTAGTGATTTTTCCCATATGAACCCCCATCCTAGTTGGTTGTTATACTGACTCACAGTCATGATCTTTTCCCCATACATGCATGACAATTAACTTAACTTCTCCAAATCCATTTACTCCCAATCAACTATAATTCATTGCATCCTGAATTGGAATGGATATACAAACAGATGCATGTGTGCACACACATTCATACACACTTTTATATTCACACAAGTATAAGCCTGTATATATTGCCTCTTGTGACCTCTCATGCTACCCTCCTGTCTGGTGCTCTCACTTTTTGCTACCTGTAATTTTCATGCTAACTGAGCCTGAATGTGATTTCATGCCTTAAAAAGTGAAGTCTTGGAGGTTCTCAGATTGTGGGAAAATTTTGGTCCTAGGAATCAGGGGGTTTTCATGTTTTGTTTTTTTTTTTTTTGTTTTTACTGTGGGTGCTTCACTGCCCTTCACCTAATTTTACTTTTCTTGATGTTGTGTACTTCCCTGTGACAATTGTATAGGTACATAACCTAAAGTCTTGTGCTCCTCTGTGCTAATTTTCTTCCAATGCTAATTCTATGCTTTCACTCTATCTCAAGTTATCTATAAAGGTTCTGATTTTTTACCTTTCTCTCACACTCCATTCAAGTCAACTAACTTCAATGCATATCTTCTGTGGATTTTAACAGTCTCCTTCCCACATTTCACACTTCTGCTGTGACACCTCTAGACATTGTCATATACACACGTTCAGAAGCATCTTCATAATGTACAAAACTGCTTCTCTCTCCTTCCAACATTTCATCCTGGTGCTTACTTTTCCATATCTATTTGCTCTGGATTGCTCACACCTACATTTTGGTTGCCGCCTTAACCAGAGGTTCAGAACTCCTGGGCTGAGGCTCATTATCTCCTCAGTAAATAAGGTCTCTCCATTTCTGGTGCTTTGTTCCACTCTGGGTTCTAGCCATTTCTTCCCCTTTGTATACTCCCCACATACTATTTTCCCTCTTTATGTCTTCTCTCACTTTTCTTTCTTACTGCTCTCTGCTTACCTCCTTTGTTGTTATCTCCCTCTTTAGAGTTGAGCTACATCTAATATTTTGATGTTTCTGCTCTATAGTTTCCCTGTACAAAGACCTCCTTTCAAACACTGCCACACACATGCACAAACTCATGTGCACGCATGCACCCAAACACACCTGAATGTTTACTTACTCTTTTGCCACCAATTCTGGATATTTCTCTCTCTCTTTTTTTTTAAGCAAAATAAGGATGAGCAGCAAATCCAGAAGACATTGAAGAATGTGTAGGCTTCTATCAGCTGGGGAGTATCAGAAGGTCCATGAGGGGACACAACATTTTGGGCCTTAAAGGGAGCCTGTTTTTATGATGGCATTTATGACAAGGAGAATGAACAGTGTTTCTGTTTCAAGCATCTTGTTGGTGACAGATCATTTCTACTTGCCCTTCAGAAGACTATCTCTACTCTCATGAATTATGTTGGCTTAGAACATCCATCAGAGGGCACCATGTACAAGGGTATTGAGAGGAATCTGGCAGTTTCCTTGATGTCTCAACATTCCTTAATGAGATTGTTCTTTCTAGTGAAACTAGTTATATCTTCTTATTGATTAGTTACAGTTTAATATTTGCTTATAAATGTAGGTAATAAATCATGGTCATAGTGAAGTCAAGCTGTGAATTGATTGTACCTTATTTTATACAGAGGACAGCTTTATCCATGGTCACAAACTCTGCCTCAAACATGGGGCCCTTGGTGACCTAATAGACATGAACAGAAAGTGGTTGGCTCAAAAGAACCTGTCCCTCCAACAGGAAGAATCCTGGTACATATTCATTCCCTATGATAGAAACACAATCTGTACAAGTAAGATTTGTATTTTGGTTTGGATGGAGGAACAGAATGGTGTATTTAATGGAAAAATCTGGAAACTTACAATAATGGGAACAGCATTTTTACTTGATTCAACCATTTGCATGACACTGGATAAGTCACTTAAACTTGGTGTGACTCAGTTTCTTCATCTGTAAAATGGGAATAATACCTTACAGGCCTACCTTACAGGCCTATTGTGAGTGTTATCTGTGAAAGCAGATGACATATTTGGATGCGTTTAACATCTTAACACCTTCTCAAATGCCAGGTATTGTTATCACTAGTGTTTATAGTTTCATTTTCTTGTTATTACAAATACAGGTATTTAAGAACAGACTACTTGAGATACTCCATTGGAGAAAAATAGAGAAGTTTCCACTGCCTGCTTAGATGATTAAAGTTGAAACACTTGCAGATTTAGAAAGCCAGTTTGAGCAGAGGAACACTGCTAAGGGGAAAGAAGAGTTCCCGGGCTAGAGAAACTAGTCAAATGGCAGATTTCTAGACAGTTGAATGAGTGAAGCCAGGCCAAATTATATTCAAATTATATTTTTGAGGTAACCCCTCTTGTGAGGTTTCAACTTATCTTAGTAGTTCCATTCTCAGTCAGATATCAAGCAGGAATTCAAAGGAAGAAACTTGAGATGTGTGAGGTGGTGACAATTAAAGCATATGTACAGAGATAGTATGAGATCCCTATTTGGAATGCTTATCTCTTCTAAGAACCCCATTTAGCTATGATTAAATTTAATTTTCTGTAACTATTAAATATTCATATTTGTTGATGTTTTAGATATAATAGTAAAATATTAGTTGTAACAGTGCTAACTTACGGTGCTCTTCTAAAGTGTGCTTAAAGTGTATTATGGTGTTACATTTAACTATCTCTTTGTCAAAATAGCTTACAAAAAATAAATAAAACAACACACAAAAACCCAGAATGCTCCATAATGTCCCCAAAGTGTTATGTATGTATACCTGTTTATGTGCAACACTGAAAAGCCCCCAAAGATTTAATTCTGATGGTGGACTTTTGGACAGTGTACTACTCTCAAATGCATCTGAAGTAGGATGTGCCTTCTGAAAAGACCTTATCTGGACCCAGAGACTGCTTCTGAAATCATGTTCTACCTGACAACCAGCAAGTGTGAAATGTGAAGTTCTAGATCTCCAAGCCCAAACCCTACTCTGGAACCTTCCCCAGGGGTTTTATTCAGAGTAAAGGGATGAAGGGATTGGAGTAGTCTGACTGTGATTGTACTGTGTCAGCTGCTTTTTGTACTAAAGGGTATTTTGGCTAGGGTAATTTTTCAAGTGCTTCAAACTCTCCCTTTGTGAATCCTTTGTGACTGTGTACATGTTCAATTAATAATAAATAAAGCTTGCCTTGGTGGGAACCCCTTTTAATCTAAAGCTGTTGGAAGTGATTTATTTCATCAGTGCAGACCTCCTCTGCTATCTGAAGCTCCAAAAATCATCTAGTTGGGGCTGGAGCATTGGCTCAGCGGTTTTGTCCTTGCCTGGCTTACGCAAGTACATGGGTGTGGGTTCAAACCCCAGCAGCATGTACACATCAAAGTGTTGGCGCAACAAAAGCCACGTGAAAAATTAAATAAAATTGATTCTCTCTCTCTCTCTCTCTCTCTCTCTCCCTCTCACTGTCCGTCTCTCTTTGATTAAAAAAAGAAAAGAAAAAATAAAGAACAACTAGTTACTAGCCTGACAAGGATTATATACATGTTGGAAGAAATAGCCTGTGAATGAGACTTAATTATCCAGAGTCTCTGATTGGAATTCTCAGATATTTGTCTCTGAAAAAAATATGTTACAAAGCTGGAGAGGTGGTTCAGTGGTGGACTGCTTGCCTGGAATGCAGGAGGACCTGGATTTGATCCCAAGAACCACACACAACTGAGTGAAAGAAAAACAAAAAATAAATAAAATCAACTCTCTCACATACACTCTTTTTTTTTTTAAAGACAGCAGGACAGTGAGAGAGAGAGACAGACAGAGAAACAGAATCAATTTTTATTGAGTTTTTCACATGGCTTTTGTTGCTCTGACACTTAGTTGTGTAAGTGGATGCTGGGGTTTGAACTCCTGTACTCACGCATGCCAGGCAAATGCCGTAACCACTGAGCCACCGCTTCAGCCCCTCACATACACTCTTAAAAGAAAGTGAGAATATGTGATGAAGGAAAAGTATTCTGGAGGCTGGGAGTTTCTCCTAAGTGTCAAACTCAGCAGGGGGTAAGCTCCCAGGAGGTAGGGACACCTGAGCAGGGACTGTCTCAGGGAGGAAACAGGTGGGGGGAAGTGGCACAGAAGTTTCAGATAGTGTACTTATGAACCATTCTAGAAAAAAAAAAACTTTCATTCCTGGTCAGGGAAAATGTGAAGAAAATTAATTGGTAAATCCGGATATAAAGACATAGTGACCTGTAATCTAGGCAATTAATGCTGTCAAATTTTGAGGGTCAGCAAGGCCACCTTGCTTCCTCTCATACTCTGAGGCCGCCTATAAAGCTCCATGTAATAACCACCAATCCATGGGGTTTTTATAGAACATATTTAACCAAATATTGCTTGGGAAGTAACCAATTAGGTCAGCTATCAGAGGCATGAAGACTGGAGCAGAGTCCTAGAGATTCCCCTGTAGTGCCTGGTGTCAGCATATCTGTTGCTAGATTATGGAAAGATAGGGCAATTTAGAGAGTAGGGCTGGAGCTGGGATTCAGAAACCCAGTAATATACAGATAAACTTACATACTAAATCACAAAGTAAGTATTCTAATAACTAGTTTTATCTGGCCAGCACATACCAGCTGTTATCTTTACCCATAGAGCAGTAATAGTTTCTAAGCAGACCAATGTCTCCTTGAAACTTCGTACTGTAGTATGTTTTAGTTAGCTTTCCCTAATTATAAAAATACCTGAGATAACTTATAAAGAAAGAAAGCTTTTTTGGTTCCAATTTTGGAGGTTTCAGTTTATGGTCAGTTAGTCCCGTTTGCTTTCATGAATGAGTTAAGGCATTATATTCATAGTGGGGAAGACATGGCAGAAAATATACATTAACCTCATGGCCAGGAATTGAAAGGAAAAAAAAGAAGAGACAAGGGTTCAACAATCTCTTATGAGGGCATATCTCCCAAGGAGTGTAAGATCTCCCAGCAGGCTCCACCTCTAAAAATTTCTACCAACTACCATTAATCAAGCTGAGGAACAAGTTTCTAACATATGGGTCTCTCAGGAACACTCAAGATCCAAATCATATCACAGATATAGTGTTACTCATTTTTTTATTCATACATTAAAACATTATTTTTGGCTGATAATCTCACAACTATTGGTGTATAAACAAAATGAAGCAAAAGATCATGAACAAATCAAATTTACAGGTAATCTATGAGGAATTTCCCTTTTATAATTTCAAAACTTCTCATTAAATGCATTTTAAACATACAAAAAGATACAATAATGTAATTCACACAAAGTTCTATGATCCAATTTCAATACATTCAACTATTATCAATTTTCCAATTTTGTTTCACTTATATTTCCAATGTTTTTTGCTGCACACACACACATTCATAGGCTCTCAAATGTGAGACTTTAGAGTTTATATATGAAAAACTGGTTTTTAGCAGAGGCAGAATCAGATTCAGGTTCCCCGACTAATCACCCAGAACTTTTTGTTTCCTTTTTTTTTCTAAAGAGAGTAAGTGTTATTTTTTAATTTTTTTCATCTGTTTTTGTTTTTCCTCCACTTCATTGTGTATTTGCTGCTGGGGATTGAACCTGGGTCCTTACACATGCCAGGCAAGCACTCTACAGCTCCTAAAATTCACTTTTTTTTCCCTTTTTAAAATTTTTTTAAAAATTTTTGAACAACCATACAAGTTTTTAACAAAATAATATAAAATGTGTATAGATTCTGGATGTTACAATTACCCCCAGGAGTGCCCCCCAATTACCCACCCTTATCCCTCCTTTCCCCTTCCCACAATATCTCTAAAAAAGGATTATGTTGGAACACTTCTTTTTTTTAATTAAGAAATTTATTTGTTGAACAAACATGCTTCTAACAAAATAATATAATATATAAAATCTGCATATTAGATTTACCCCCCAAGAATCCCCCCAATTATCTACCCTTATCCCTCTCCCTCCCCCCTTCCCAATACATCTCTACAAATGCCTTAGGTTGTATGTCCTTACACCTTTTCCAGTTTTAAAACATGAGAATTGACCTCCTTTTTCAATAGCCAGGATCTAGCTCCAGCCACCACAAATGAGTTAACATAAAATTCACTTCTTTAAGAAAACAAGCAACACCTAATCTAGGGGAACCAAAGACATTAGTGGGTAAGAGGGAAAGGAGAGGTAGGAGGTGGGGAGAGGGAGGGAGGGAGAGTAGAGAGGGCTCTAGTGAGGGAATCAATAATGTAGACTACTCTTTACTCCTGCAGAAGTAAAAATATATAAAAAAATAAAAAAGAGGGCACTGCTAATCTGATTTCTATTTCCATCCAAAGTTTTGCCTATTATTTTTTTGTACAATCATAAATGTGTATACAGAAATAAGATATGCATTTGATAATAAACCATAGTTATCCCTACATTTCCCACACCCCAATCTCTTGATTCTTCTATATTATGCCTCTATAGCAAATATAAACATCCATATACATATATGTATAAGATTTTGAATTTTCCAGTTTTGCCTATTCTTGAACCTCATATAAATGGAACTATGTAATGTATACTTTTGTGTCTAGCTTATTTTGTTTAACATGATGTCTGGGATGTTCATCCATGTACTTGCAACTGGGATTCATTTCTTTATATTGCTGAGTGCTATTCTGTTATATGAATACACCACAATGGGTTTTACTTCTCTTTTTAATGGACATTTAAGTTGCATCCAGTCTTTTACTATCATGAATAAAATTGCTATCTACATGCAAAAAAGATATTCTCAATTGATGGATTAATATAAGCATGGAATTTCTTTGCTAGATAAATCTTATAGATCATCAAGCTAATCTCCTGCCTCATTTTACAGTGAAGCGAGCAGAAATCCAAAGGAATAAAGGGCTTAGTTACCCATGAAAAGACAGCCAGATAATAGCAGAATTAAGTCTCTTCCTTCATGGTCCCTGTAAATGGTGAGTATCTTGACTTCATCTCATTTGATAGTATAAATAACTATAGTTATATCCCTATAGATAGCTTCACATGAAATAATACTGTCTCCGTAACTGATGGATCAAAATAATGGGCAACGTATTAGTGAAGGAAGCAAAACCCTAGCTCCTTTCCTCTGCTTTAAAATGAAGACATAACTTCCCTACACATATTCTGAATTTTACTTTTTCATCTGGAAATTAACTTCATCTTTTTTCAAATGGTCTATACTTCCACTTTTCCCTCTCTCCAGAATTTTTCTACTCTAAATTTAAATATGCTGTGGTCTTTACTATTTTAATAATAAACATATAAAATAAAAACAAAATCAAAGTGGTTTTGAACTACTTTGTTCTATGATCCCAAGTTCTATGAAATAGTAATCTATACTCACTGCCTTTACATCATTGCTTTCTCAACCCCCTGTAATATGGCTTCCTCCTTCATTTTTGTCCTAACAAAAGTTATTATTGACCTTCTAGTTCCTAGATCAAACATAATTAAAAAAAAATCTTCTATTTAATTTGACCCTTCTCAGATTTAAGTGTTAATCATTTCTAGCTCTAATTTTTCTTAGGTCCCTGAGTCATGGCTTGCTCTTTATTCAATTTATAGCCCTTGGCAAATTCTTTCATTTTAAGTCTCTTATTTTCTCACTCTATGAGTCATTCCTAGATGACTATCTATGTTCAGTGCCCCAAATACTGGCCGATATGTTATTGTCTTCTAAATCTATATGTCTTGACTTTTAGAGAAATAGAGCAAATTGCTTCCAGGATAAATCCCATTTAGTTTATATATCTACTTTCAAGTGAACATGTCTAAATCTAAAATTCCGTAAGTTAATATCTGATGAATTACACTATATTTTGCCCAGTTGTTCAAGACAGAAAATTTGGAGCCGTAATGAAATACTCCAGCTTTAATTCCATATGGTATATAGTCATTTCAATTATACTTTTTTAAATTAAAAAAATTATCCTTTCCTGTCCATCTCTACCACTCAAATCTGGCCTCTGCTGTCTGTAGTTTCATAAAGCATCTCAAGAATGCGTTCTCCAATTATAGACTTTTTTATTCCCCAAGTAGAACTGATAACTTCCTTCTTTTTTCATGGTAGCTGTATAATCCCTGTCATTATCAAGTATAATAATGTTTTGTTATTCCATATGAGACTGGAGAATGCTTGAAGACAGAGACCATGTATTATTATTATTATTATTATTATTATTTTCTTTCTTATCACAATGCCTGGCATAGAGCACCCACCCAATAATTATTGGTTGAGTGACTAAATAATGCAATGGATAGCTATTGTAAGTCAAATTTAGAGAATGTTAGAGATGATGTAGCCCTAGAAATTATTATGTCTAATAAATTTGTTTTATAGAAGAAAAGAGGATATGATTCTGAAAAGAGAAGCAACATCTTTAAGTTTGCATAATCCATTAGATAAACATAGCTCAGTGGCATATTCTTTGACAATGATTTGCCACACAGTACAAAACTGACACCTCTTTTGAAAGACCCCTGAAAATCATAATATTCTTCCTGATAAATTATCTATGAGACAATTTTAAAGTTTCTCTATCATAGGCTACAAACTTCCAAATATTTTCAACAATGCATTGAAAGTATTACATATAATATGCCCATGTTCTTGATTTTCCCAATGATGAAATTAAGGCCTAAAGGCACAGATTATATTATGGTTGGATTGAGAGAGGACCCATTCCTTCTGTCTCATGGATATCATTGTAATTTCCTCGAAATGAAACCATCCATATATACTGGTGATCATCCCTCTTACCTAGGTCCTGAAACCTCCATATTTTGGAAATTTTTTATAGAAAAATATCACCACCATTTATTATCAATTACTTTTATTGAGATATAATTCATTAGTATAAAATTCACCATATTAAAGTGTATAATTCATTGGTCTTCAGTTTATTCACATGGATTTATATCATCACAATGTAGTTCTACAGCATTTATAACACAACAGAAAGAAATCTAGGACCCATTAGCATTCACTCCACATTCCCCACTCACTTTAGCCTCTGATAATCATATATCTAGTTTCTATTTCTATGAATATCATATATGATGTTTTTCTCATTTGTCCTCTTCCACTTGCCAAAATGTTTCAGATTTTCATCAATGTTTTAACTTGTATTAGTACTTCATTTTTTATGGATGAATAATAATCCACTGTAGGACTATAACATTTTATTCATCCATACATCAGTTGATGGAAACTTGGGTTGTTTTAAATTGGGGGGGGGTTTATGAATAATGCTGCAATGAATATTTATGTATAAACTTTATGTGGATATATGTTTTTATTTCTATTGAGTATTAACCTAGAAGTAGAATTGCTGTGTCATTGCTGATTTTGCTGTATGTTTGACTCTTTCAGCACAGCCAAAATGTCTTACACAACAACTGCACCCATTTACATTCTTACCAGCAATATATGGCATTTTCAGTTTCTCCACATCCTCACCAACATGTGCAATTTTCTGTTTAAATTGTACGTATCCTAGTGGATGTGAGCACCACTGCTTAGTGGTTTTTATTTTCATTTATCTAAAAACGAATGATGTTGATAGTCATTTCATGTGAACATTGGCATTTTGCATATCTTTATTGGGAAAGTGTCAGATCCAAAGCTTTACTTACTTTAAAAAATTGGGTTATTTGTTGTTTTGTTGATTTTCAACATAACTTTTTATATCCAGATACTACATCATAATCAGATATATGATTTGCAAATATTTTCTCCTTTTTTTGGGCTGTCTTTCCTCCCTCTCTCCCTCCCTTCCTTCCTTCCTTCCTTTTTTTAATTTTCTCTCTCTATTCCTTTCTCTGAATCAATGGCTTTACACATACTAGGCAAGCACTCTACCAATGAGCTAAATCCCCACCCCTTTTTTCAATTTTATTTTGAGGAAGCATCTTGCTACATTTCCTAGGCTGGCACTGATATTTTGATCCTTCTGCCTCTGCCTCCTGAGTAGCTGAGATTACAGATGTGTGCTATAATGACCAGGGTCTTTCCACTTTCTAAATAACCTTTTTACATTGGTAAAATATACACAAAATAAAATTTAGCATTTTAACCCTTTTTTAAAGTGAAGTCAGTGACATTTAATATACTCATATTGTTTTGTAACCAGTACTATTTACAACATCTAAAATGCAAATGTATGCCAAGTACTCATAAATATGTAAGTAGTAATTTTCCAAAAACTATGGTATGTGATTCATCTGTAAAAAGGAATGCATTTACATGTACTGTAGAAACTATGGACCTCAAAACACTTTTGTTAAGTGAAAGAAGCCACATTGAAAGATCATGCTTCTATGATTGAATTTACATGAATTACCTAGAATCAGTAAATCTTTAGAGACAAGACACGCTGAAGGCTGACAAGGGATGGGAAAGAAGGAGAATGCTAAGCAACTGCTAAATGGATACAGGGTTTTCTTTTGGAATGATGAAATGTTTTGGAAACACAGGTGATAGTTGGTATAACATTGTAAACATGTTAAAATGCTACTAAATTGTTAACTTTATAATGTTAATATTAATGCTTATATGAAATACATCTCATTAAATTTTTAGGTAAAACCTATGTTTGTGATGTCATTTTTTTAGATTTTTTTTATTGAGAAATTTATTTGTTGAACAATTGTACAAATTTTAACAAAATAATATATAATGTATATAGATTCTGAAAATAGGATTTACCCCCCCAAGAGTGTCTTTTGTCATATGATAATTAGTTGTTATTGATCAAATATCTTTTCTCATAATATCTGTAGATTCTGGGTTTTCCGTGTTTCAAAGAAAGGTCACTTCCATTGTAATTCTATAAAATATTTTGTAAACTTAACATTTTGTCTTGTTTTATCT
>PVKS010043640.1:0-14764 GCA_004027875.1 Aplodontia rufa | reverse complement strand
TCTCTTACCTGTGATCTGGAGCCTCTTTGGCCTTCTTGGACGCCCAGCACCATCTCCCCAGTTTAGGTGCATTGCCAGGCACTGCTTGGGTGTTGGCTGCCTGCACTGTGGCCTGGAAACTGAAGTTTCTTGGTGTACAGGTGGCAACGTTCACACTCAAAGTTGGGGGGATTTTCTGGGACAGGCCTTGAGGGTCGGTGCAACTTGCCTTCGTCAAGGAGAGGCAGGACAGTGGATTGGGGCAGATGTGTTACAAACGACAGTTATTTGGGAGTGGGAATTTGGATCATGTGTACAAACCTTAGGGAAAGAGACAAATACCGAGAAGCTGGATTAAGGAAATGATATCAACACTTATTAAGCATGGTACTGGCAAAAGAGGCTGACATGCAAGCAATTCCTTAGCCAGACCAATAATGGAATTTGTCCCTAATCCTGCTCCAGGCAATTTGTGAACCAAGTGTCTCTGTTCTACCGTTCTTTCTCTTTGTTAAACTGAGAGCAACTGTTAGAGTGCCCTCAAACATCAACATGCGGCTGCAGAGGACAGAGATGGGTGCTAATGCTCCAGAAGGCCCTGGTCCACTTAGGAGTAAAGCCCCTTTAAAAGGGGTTGGGGATTTAGCTCAGTGGCAGAGTATTTGCCTAGCATGTTCAAGGCCGTGAGTTTAGTCTTTGGCCCTAATACACACACACACACACACACACACATTATGTAAATAGATTTTAAAAAAGAGGACTTTAGTTTACCTATACCTGTAATCTCAGCACCTCAGGAGGCTGAGGCAGGAGGATTGCCACAAGTTCAAAGCCAGCCTCAGCAATTCAGTGAGGTCCTAAGAAACTTAGCAAGACCCTGTCTCAAAATTAAAAAGTTAGAAAAAGGGCTGGGGATTTGGCTTAGTGGTTAAGTGCCCCTGGGTTCAACCATGGGTACCATCCCCCAAACAACAAACAAACAAAAAACCAAAAAAGCTTCAGGACCCTCTAGCACTGCTAGGATGCCACGCTTTCTTAGCCACTGTGTATGAGAAGTCTGGATCCGTTTTGCTTTTACTTCTCTAGAGAATCCTACTTTTATGCTAGAGTATTAGCAATCTAATTTTCTCCTAGTGGAGCAGGGACTTAAGGGACTTCTCTCTACTGTGGGAGAGAAGAGAAAAGCTAACCGAGGGGCAATAGCAGCCTTTGGTGGATGATGCATGTGGGACACAGGAAGTCAGGCCGTTGGCTGACAGGGGTCCAACAAGAAGTAACAAGTGGAATGATGGCAAGAAGTGTGGCCCCAGAGGACAATCCAGGGGTGTTGCAGATCCAGACAGGCAGTCGGCAGCCTGTATCATCAAGGCTTGCTGACGACACAGAAGAAACATGGATTAATCACTCTCCTGGGCACCGTATTATTTGTCCCAGGTGCCCTGCCTGCCATTGGCTTCTTGGACCCAGCGTTTTGGAAAACAGGCTCATTGGCAGTTGGTGAGTCTCAATTATTCATGCATTCTTTGATTAACAGCTTGGATAGAGGTTGGGGATTTAGCTCAGTGGCAGAGAGCTTGCCTAGCACGTGCATGGCCCCGAGTTGAAGCTTCAGCCCTGAAAAAAAAAACCAGATTGGAGAAACTACAATTCCATTCTTCACACTTTTTGTGGGAGCTCCGTTTGTAATTGACAGGGGATCTCAATGATTAAGGTTAAAATTTGGAGGAGTGAAGGAAACTAAGGGGGGTCTTCTATCCATTATCAAACTCAAAACATGTTCAAGGATAAATGATGAGAGAAGAAATGGATATATGGGGCTGGAGCGGTGGCTCAGCAGTTACGGCACTTGCCCTGAATGCGTGAGTGTGTCGGTTTGAACCCCAGCACCACGTACACAACGAAGTGTCCAAGCAACGAAAGCCACATGAAAAACTAAACAAAGTTGATTCTGTCTTTCTCTCTCTCTTTCTCACTGTCCTTCTCTCTTAAAAAAAAAAAAAGAAAAAGAAATGGGTATGTAAACAGATATTTTTTGAATAAGCGTATCCTTCTAGTGTCCGCGTTTGATTGCTTTTGGGGTTGTGCATAATAGGTGCATCACCATTACTGCATTTCCACGTTATCTAATAATCACGCGTTCATGCGTCTGTCCCTCACACCAGATTGAACCCTTTGTGAGTAGGATCCAAGTCTTGTTAATCTCTGTATCTCTAGTACTAGCAATCTCTAGTACTTATCAAGCATGTTCTATTAGAAATCCTTTAAATTAGAAATTCTTTCACAGCAAACATGATATCTTTCTTTTCTAGTGTAAGCAGGAAGTAACTCAGAACAGCACTAACAGACATTTAGTAACTGTTGATGATGCTAATGATGACATCTAGTTTCCGTGGCAACATGTACTTATCCTTACAGTGTTTCTTTTTTTTTCTTTTTTTTAAAGAGAGAGAGGGACAGTGAGAGAGACAGAGAAACAGAGAATCAACTTTATTTAGTTTTTCACATGGGCTTCATTGCTCCAACACTTAGTTGTGTACGTGGTGCTGGGGTTTGAACCCGGGTCCTCATGCTCGCCAGGCAAGCACTGAAACCACTGAGCCACCGCTCCAGCCCCTTACAGTGTTTCTTAAACTACGTGAAATTTGGAAGAAAATATACACTACTTCCCACATTGTAAATTTTTTTTGGTATTTTAGTGTTGTTATTTGCCTAATCATTTTCTTCTAAATATGTTTATTCTAAGCCATTGAATTCATTACTTATATACTGTGGACTATAATGATACTGAATTTAGGCATGATCTTAGGAATTTTGGTATGGTGTTGAAGAGGTAGAGAAGCAAAGAATCAGGGAGGTAACTTATTAAAAATATATGGATGAACCGAATTTTAGCACTCATTTCTTTTTTGTCCCTTCATTTTTTTCTACTCTAATCCTCATCAACTCAACAAAATCGAACTCTTTTTAGACCTTGATATTACTTTACTTTTTGTACAGACCATACTGAAAACTGAAAGGGGCATTTAATCTACTTCTGGATTTGTGTCTGATCAGAGTGGACAGTCAGCTGCAGTGCACCAGCACAGCTGGACTGGCCGGTCACTCTTACTCTGTCCCACAGATAGGGCCCTTTGCCAATGACAATTTCAGTTAACAACATTTTTTATGTATCTTTCTAGAAACAATCTAGAATTATCCAAACAAATATAGAAATGTGCACTTTTTCCTTCACCACAAATATAGCATATTATGCAAATTGCTATGCACCTTGCTATTTTTATTTAACAGATATTCTAAGGATCTTTATCAATTAGTCAAAATCGATCTCATTTAAAAACTATAGCATATTCCATTATGTGGCTAATCCATGTATCAGTCAGCTTTTGGTGGGTAACAAACAATCATAAAAATATCAGCAGCATAAAAATAAGCATTTATTTCTCTCTCATGCACCTGTGGGTGGACTGAATCAGTTAATCAAAATCTATCTTATTTGACAGCTATAGAATATTCCATTATGTGGCTAATCTATGTATCAGTCAGCTTTTGCTGGGTAACAAATAATCATATCAGCAGCATAAAAATAAGCATTTATTTCTCTCTCATGCATCTGTGGGTGGACTGAGATGGTCTTACTTCAGGTTTTAGATATATAGATCAGCTGAAGTAATGTTCCAAATGGAGAGGCAGTAGATATCAGAATATTTCACTCTTATTTTTGAAAGAGAGAATCAATTTTATTTATGTTTTCATCTGGCCTTTATTTCTCTGACATTTAGTGTGTATGTGGTGCTGGGGTTTGAACCTGGGTCCTTGCACATACCAGGCAAGGGCTTTAACTGCTGAGCCACAGCTTGAGCCCCAGAATATTTTACTCTTGTGGTGATGCCAAATGCACAAAGAAATGAATTTAATCATTCAAACTCATTTCAAGTCTTTAATCATATCACCTCTACTAACATCCCACTGGCTTAAGCAATTTAGATGGCCAAACTCATAGCCAAGAAGTGAAGACATTTACCTTAGCCAGTTTGACGGCATGGCAAGATCATGGATGTGTAATATTGCTACAGTTAATCTAATTCAGACCCACAATTCAAAATAGCATAAGTGCTATTTTATCTTCTATTGATGGACTTTAATTTGTTTTTACCTTTTGCATATTTATATATTTTAAATTAATTATAACTCTGAACTCCCATTCTATCAAGACAATGAGAATTTATTCCATCATTATTAAGATTTGCCTTTGCCTCAGTGTGGTGCCCTGATACCAGGATCATATGCAATTCAAATGTCACAGAAACCCCTGTGATTCTCTGTTATTGGTACCTACTGGTAACTATGGAGGCAGGGTCTAGAGAACACAATCTTTTTTTTTTTTAATTATATGGATATAGAGTTACAATTGAGGGGGAAACATTATCAAACATTCAAGAACCAATGTATATATACTTAGTTATCCAGGACTAATGCCATGTCATGGATGCCCAGCTTGGGTTCCCCATGTTGCTGTTTCCCCCAGAAGAACTCCTGAGTTAAATGGATATCTCGTGGAGGACAGAGATCTCCTTCTGAGATGATTCCCCCACATTCCCACCCTCCAGTCTCCTAGGAGTTCTTCCTACATCCTCCCCCCAATCCCCCTCCCTACGCCTCCAAGAGTCATCTCCCTGTTGTGTTGAAAATCATACAATTTGAAGTTATTATTAGCTTAGCCATTTAACATACTGCTTCCCCATGTATTCTATCTTCCACAGATGAGAGATACCATTTGGCCCTTGAGTCTCTGAGACTGGGATACTTCACTTAGCATAATTCCTTCCATCTCCATCCATTTGATTTCTAAAGCCATAATATCGTCTTCTCTAATGGCTGAGTAGTATTCCATTGTATATATATGTACCAAAGTTTTTGTATCCACTCGTCAAGTGAGGGACATCTGGGTTGGTTCCATGGTCTAGCTGTAGTAAATTGAGCTGCTATAAATATTGATGAAGCCACATCTCTATAATATGCTGATTCTAACTCTTTTTGGAAAATACTCAGGAGTGGGATAGCTGGGTCGTAAGGTGGTTCCATCCTGAATTTTTTGAGGATTCTCCACACTGCTTTCCATAGTGGGTGAACCAGTTTGCAGTCCCACCAGCAGTATAACAGTGAGAACGTAATCTTTGGGGGACCTGTGAGGCTACTATTTCCAGGATTCTTTGGGAAAGCTTGACTTGTGTTTCTAATAGAATAGAAAAGTCAAATCTTTTGGAACATGTGTTTTGCAGAAAAAGGGAAATATAATCATATATTTGAGCCCCTTTTTCATATTTGCATCTGAACATGTTAAGTAATTTTACTGATACAAAATATTCATAATCAGATCAGATTGTCGAAAAAGAAAATAAGGTCTTTTGAGTTTGCTCTGGGTATGCACACACCTTCACTAGGTGAGTTTCTCAGTGTGTGAGGAGAATATTGCTACATATCATATGTACATCCATGTATTCCCAAGGCTGTATTGTCTTCATAAACGAGAAACTGGGCAGACTGTAAATAAATTGGCAGCAAGCTGGGCACATTGGCACACGCCTGTAATCCCAGTGGCTTGGGAGGCTGAGGCAGGAGAATCACAAGTTCAAGGCCAGCTTCAGCAACTCAGTGAGACCCTAATCAACTTAGGGAGAGAGACCCTATCTCAAAATAAAGAATAAGAAGGTCTGGGATGTGGCTCAGTGGTTAAATGCCCTGGGCTTAAATCCCCAGTACAAAAATAAAAGAAAAAGAAAAAAAAAAAAAAAAAGGAAAAAGAAATTGTCTGCAGCTTTCTGTCATAGTAACAAACACAACTTCAGACTTTTTCAAGTATATGGTTAGTTGTTTATAATTCAGAAAATCATTCTGTTATTATAGGATTATAGGCTGGGGTATTTTTTTCTTTTATCTCTAAGAAAGAACATGCTTCTTTAGTTCATTCCTTTACTGATTTTTATATTGAACATTTAACTAATCCTTCTGCTTTGGGGATGCACAGGTAAGCAGGTACAATTTCTCCCTCAAGGATTTCAGGGTGCAAAAAGCAGACTAGTCCCACAGAGTATAAATAGGAACTTGTGCAAGGTATGAAGTTGGCACAAAGGTGGGGGTTGCCTTGGCAGAGGGGGCAGATTTCACCCAAGGGGAAACAGTGGAATGGGATTTTAAAAAATGAGCAAGAATCCACCAGCAAAATAGGGGAGGAAGCGTATTTCAGGCATTAATGATAGATGCATCGGAGTAGGTGAGGCTTGAAGCAGAAAGCAGTGTTGGGGAAACAGCGCAGTGAAGTTGGCCCCACACCAAGATATGAGGAGGGTGACTGGTGGCAAAATGAGCGTGAAAAGTTAGGCATTAGAACTCAGAGCAGAGAAATAACACGGATCGCTGTGTTGCAAAGACTACTCTGAGAAGCGCTGAGGATGCATTGGATGAGCAGGAGGCTGGGGAGTGGCAGGAGTCCAGAATAAGAGGCATGGGACTAAGGAGCCATCCTAATGAGCGTTTAAAGGTCGAAGGGGAGCTGGGCGTGGTGGTTCATGCCTATGGTCCCTGCTACTTGTAAGGCTGAGGTGCGAGGACCCCTGGAGCCCAGGAATATGGTCAACATATCCAGCCACCCTGAAAGACAAAACCAAAACCAAAAATGAAAGCAAGAGGTTTAAGGGTGAAATGGACCCCATAACGACCAAACTGGACAGCTTTTTTTTTTTTTTGGACAAACCCCATCATGGGGCTTTCCCACTTAAAATCCATTGCCTTCGGGATACTGCATAAACTCTTCAGCTGGACACAAGTCCTTCGTTTTAGGAGGGTCTAGCTACTCTTTCTTCTGTCTCCCAGCAACCTCAGTTTGCATTTTATGTGCAAACTCTCTTTAAGTCTCTGAATCTGGCTGGTTAACCTGAAATAAGTTGCCCCTTTTTCACTGATGAGTTTGTGTTCATATTTCACATAGTACTTCAGATATCATCCTTCCTGGAAAATCACTTTGGATTCCCCTCTAACCCCTGCTTTAGGGACTGAACCATGTGCTTAAGGACACGTTGGGCTTCTTTTACCACTGAATTTAGACCACCATTCCATAAACTGAATCCCCAAGGAGACAGTGGATACCTCGAGGGCAGGAGCTGTGTCTTTTATCGTTGAATCTCCAGCCCTACAGTAACTTAGGACTGATTAGGCTGTCAATGAATTGATGCTTCTGAGTGAATGAATGAAGTGGCCCAGTAATGCCTGGGACTCATCCTCAAATTCTACCTCTTGTAGTGTTGCTTTAATACATTAGAGAAACGCGAAGTCACCACTGAGATCCGAGGAAGAGTCAGAACACGTAGCATTGCTAATAGGTCCAAATCTAGGAGGAAGCATCTGTCTCAGGTCTTGGCAGATTTCCTTGCCTCCCCCTAATATGTTCTTTCATCCAACAGATGTCTGCGCACTGCAACCTCAAGAGGATTAATAATTCTGGGATCGGGGAGGGGAGTATTTTTGTATTTTTTTTTATCAGTTCTTTAGACGCAAACCTTTCCATCCGCTTGTGTGACATCCATTTTGTTTTCTTCTGTTGAGGTTTATGCCTAAATAGGTTTAACTGTGAGTAGCTGTTAGAATTTATAATTACTACTTAAAGAAGATGTGACAGATGGGCTACTATCCCAGAAACCAGCAGAGAAGAAGGGGGCAACGAGTCAGAGCAAATGATAGAGGACACTTAGAAGAAGAAAGTAGTTTGGTTTGGAGGAATCGGGAAACAAGAAGCAGCCCAATGTGTTGAGGTTGCTTTTGATTCATCTCATTACTTTAGGCGGTGATATTAATGATTGAATAATGGCCCTCTGGGAGGCTTTGGAATTACTGTAAAGGACTCAAATATCAAATGAAAGCTTGCATTCTCTCTATCAAAAAGTAGTAAAATGACAAATAGTTGTATAGGAAGGTTTCCATACTTAAAAGATGAAGAATGGGTCTGAATGAACTGATAGTGTTCATCCTGGGCTGGGAGCTCTAGTTTTATATTTGTATAGTGCCTTTTAAGAACAAAAGCCTTTTACCTATCTAATTTATTATATTCACCATAAGTGTAGGATAAGATAAAAGTATCCCCATTTATCAGATGCAAAAATGAGGCTTGGGCAATGACTTGTATGTGGTCTTGTGAGTGGAATTGATCAAATTCCATTGCCATTGCTCTTAGGCCAGTACTTTCTTCTTTATATCACAGACATGTCCCTGGAAAGAAAGCAAACATATTCAGAACAAAGGACAAAGAAAAATGGGATAGCAGAAATAAAACACCTAGTTCTTAGGAACCAAAGAAAAGGAAGAACAGGGCTAAGAGCAAGGCTAGATCCTTCTGCTTAATAGTGGTATTACAAATTAATGGCTTCTGGAAGTAAGATTTAGTTATGAAACTAACTAAACCATAAATAGTTATAAAACCATATATAGTAGTGCTTTAACATTCATTAAGAAGTGCTTTTCTGGCATTTAAAGCAGTCCCAAAATTATGTTGTTAAAGATATATTTTGAGAGTGGATATAGGAGTTAAACCAACAGGTTACACGCCTAAGGTTGTATACAGGGATGAAATTCAGATTTCCTTGAAGTACCAAAGAAGAGAACAGATACAACACAATTTAATGAAACACTTTAGAATATTTATTCTAGGTAATAATATAGTAAAGAATGCATGATTCCTATAGGGAAAAAAGCATCTATCAGACCCAAATTGTGTGAATGCAAGAATTTAACGATTGGCCATAATCTCCTGTTTAGTCCGGTTAGCAGAGCAGGGAATATCAACCCTAGAGACATGGATATTCTGCGGAAGTTATGCAAGTAAATAATAATAGAAACAACCATGTTTTGTTGTTTATTACGAGCTACGTAGTCTATTAAGCAATCTTATCAATATTAATTATCAGAAATTTTTTATTAAGTATTCATAATTAACCCAGTTTGTACAAATAAATGCCTTCTAGCTTAATCAAGATAAATGACTTGTCCAAAGTTGTACAGGTCAAACATAGTGGGAGAATAAGGATTTGAACTAAAAGATTTTTGAACTCAAAGTCCATTCTCTTAACCCTACGGGATACTGTTAAAATGAGTAATGTGTGGTGTTCCCTGTAGGTTTCTGGAATTCAGTCTTGGTCTAGCTATTGTGAATACCTTATCAGAGTGTTAAATATCAATTCTTTCAAACTCTCAGAATCCAAGAACATTTGAGTGCATTCTCCCCAGTCATCACTAGGTGGAGCCTGTGCACAGAAAAGTCATAGACGGTTTGGAGACCAGGACAGGATTTATTCTAGGAAGGCAGGAAAAGTCAGGAAAGGCTGGTTTTGATTAGAAAAGTGCTAAAAAGCTCACTCCCTCTGACAGCTGGCTTTATTTCTTTTCTGGATAATGTAGATGAAGAGGAAGATGAGAGGTCTCCGGAGGTGTAAGGAATTGCTAGAGCCAAGAGCTATGTGGGATGAATGCATAATCAACGAATTCTGTTCTTTCCCAGGAGTGGTTTTAATAATCTGATGTGTGGCTGGGCTGTGGGTTATGGCAGCAAAGCACACTATCACTGTCCTGTGTGGTCTGCCTTTCCTGAGGAACTCCTGCCTTTCACATTATATAACACTGAGTTACCTAGTTGATGTAAAGCTAGTGTTTTTAGAATAACTAAAGTGATAACTAATGGTGAGGACAATGGCTACTGTGTTGGCATACATGAGCATGGCACGTTATTGTGCGGAGGGCCCTTTCACTTGCATTCGTTGCTGAGGAAGGTGCATCCTCTGGCTGGGGATAGACCTTCCTGAGTTAGAGGACATGGGATAAGGGCAGCAGATAAGGAAGTGTAGGGTAGGGTGGGGTGACTATTTTCCTCTATATCCAGAAAGGACTTGTATAGAAGTCAGGGTTCTCCAGAGAAACAAAATCAGGAGGAGGGTCAAGATGGCGTCCACCCCACCATCAGTGACTCCCAGACGCTCCTGAGATTCTCCTCACCCTGCAGGACAGCACCCGGATTCCCATGGTAGAACAAAGCACCCAGTGTGGGGGAACATTATCCCCCGCTAACTCTTTAACTCCAAAGGACTAACGTGGTCCATTAACGAATATAAAGGAGATCTTAGTGGAGCCCACGGCACTCGGCCCTCACCTGGGGGAGGGGAGCTACTCCGGAGGGCGGAAATGGAGCAAGGGAGCGAGTTTCCTAACCATGTACCCTAACCCACCAGCTGCGCACTCCCTGATCTGACAGCTCTTAATTTACATAATCTTGCATAAAGCGCTGGGAAGTAATTGTTCACATTAGCGAACTTGCAGCTGTTTGTGCAGCAGCGCACCGCTGTGACATTTCCCTGAGGGCGGGACGGGTTGCTCAGCAAAAAAACAAAACAAAACAAAACAAAACGGTCTTTGGCCCTCAGACACCACGGCCAGGAAACCAGAATCTATCGCCCCGAGATTGGGCACTTTCCCAAAGGGTCTGAGTGGTGCTGTGAGTTCCCTCTCCACCTCCGGTCGCTGCTGGTGGAGCCGGGGAAGGAGAGGATTCCGCACAAGATCTCTAACTCAATCACGGTGGACAATAATTCTCCACCTGTGCCAGAAGGTTACAAGAGCTGATTTTAAAGTCCTTTAACATAAGTGCTCGAACCAGTGTGGGAGAGTGGGGCGGGGCGGGTCGCCCAGCAGCGATATGGGGCCTCAGTCCCCACGATCAGAAACAGAAGTTACCGCCCCCCCACCAACTGGCCATCTGCCCTGAGGTCTGCAGGGAACTTTGATTCACCTCTCCAGCTCGCAAACCTCTTGGTTGGCGACCTTCTGCCTTTCGGCTGCCCCTCTTCTCACCCAAACAGGAGGAGCCTGTAAACAAAACTTGCTCCAGCAGGCACATCTCTCTGAAGGGGGTCCTCTGCTTCAGCCTCTGCTTGATATCTGCCTCAGGAAGCTTTGAATGTATTGGGCAGCACGGGCTTCCCCTTAGAATCCGTGCTCCTTGCATAGCCAAGGCTTCGTAGGCCATGACCTCTCTAGTAGGGCGCCTCCTAGTGCTTGCAACTGAGAATCACATAAGCACTGGCACGATCTGGACCATCTTTTGCGAGTTTCTGTCAACCCCACAGAGCAGCTCTTGAGACTTCTGAAGATCACAAGACATGCAGAGTGGGTCACCAGTGATCCTGAAGAAGCGAGTCTCAGGTTGCCACTCTCCTTGGATCAGTCAGAGACCCACTCATCTGCAATAGGATCAACTCGATTGTCTACAACTTCTGAGCCCCAGGTCCAAGAAATTTTTAGAGTATGGATTGGCAGAAAGCAACCATCTCAGGATTACAACCCAGGGAGAGCTGAATACCTCTTTGCAACAGAAAATTTTGAGGAGATCCTCTAAGAAAAACCAGGCCACCAGACTTAACCAAACTGCTTCTCCCCCGGCAAGCTCAACTCTGAAGAATACCCAGCTTGATGACAGATTTGAACGCACCCCCCCATGGTACATTCTCGCTGACCTAGGGGGCAGAAAAACTCAGAACTTTACCAACTAGTTTTGTTTTTTTGTTTACCTATTATTTTTTTCCTCATTTTTTCATTAAAAAAAATGAATCCAGCTGGAATATAATATTTAAAAATTTTTAACATTACTGTGGGTTTTTTTGATTTTTTTTGTTTTGTTTTTCTTTTCTCCTTTCTTGATTTACGAATAATACTGAATTTGGTGTTGGTGGATGTAAATATTTATCCGTGTGTATGTATTGGTGATTGGCTCTTACTTTCTCTATGTCTTCTTGAATCCTACTGCTATCCCTATAACATTGGGTTCCTATCAGGAAAACATTTCATGATAGCAAAATAGCCTCAGCCTCTGGTGAGTGAAGATAACCACGCCTCATACTAACCTCTTCGTCCCCTGTACTCTGGTAATCCCTAAATATAAGCATCTTTCTCTCATTCTCACCCCAAGTCTTTACCCTACCTGCACCCCATTTCTATGTTTTCCTTAGTCCTAATAGAGTAACGTACTCCCCCCAATCCCTTGTTCCCCTTTACTCTAAGGCAGGTGTGATTTTATACCTCCCCAATTCACCTCCTTGACTTCCTAGTCATTCCTTCTCCCCAATTTCAGAGAGACCCTACTACCTGAAGAAATTGACATGCTTCAAAATGGGTACTTGCTTGCTATCATAATATACAGTGAGAGTTCTCTCAAAGAAAGCTGCTACTATTGGTGCTAATTATCAGCTCATCTGTTTTAGTTGAAACGGACTAGTATTTGCACCTATAGCCTCTCAAATTCTCACAGAATGGTCTGGCATCTTTAGGTCTGTATTGAGCAAATAGCTCCCCTTCACAATGAAGCAAAGCCATAAGAAGCTCCAATTACTCCACCAACAGCAATAAGGTTGAAATAAAAGACAAGCTCTCAGACTCATAAAATGAGGAAAAGGGGAAATAACTCCTCTCCTCAACCCCACAGCTCTCCACCCAAGGATCCCATATCCGGGGCCCTAGATGAAAATCAAAGACATTGTATCAGCATTATGATTAGTAATGCAATCAACAAGTTGAGAGATGAAATAAGGAAAGAGATCAGAGAACAATTTCAAGAGATGAGAGATAACTTCTACAGGGAAATAAGGGAACAATTCTATGAGATGAAAGATCAGCTATACAAAGATATAGAGATTCTGAAAAGAGATGTAGCAGAGCTATCAGGATTGAAAAACATGGTTAACCAATTCAAGTCTTCACTGGAAGATACAAACACCAGAGTATACTCCACTGAAAATAGAACTTCAGCTCTTGAAGAACGAGTATCAGAAAATGAGGATCAGCTAAGCAATGTAGAATTCAAAGAAGACAAACAGGATAAACAGCGTATATTACATAATCAGAACTGCCAAGTAATATTTGATGAGATGAGGTGTAATAATCTGAGAATCATGGCCTGGAGGAAAACTCTGAACAGCAAACAAGAGGCTTCAAGAGCCTTTTAACCTAAATCATAAGTGAGAACTTCCCTCATTTTACTATTGATCCAAAATACCACATCCAGGATGCTTATAGAACACCAAACAGACCTAATCAATTGAGAAACTCACCAAGACATATCATACAAATTGAATAACAGAGAAATTAAAGAGAGAATTCTAAAAGCTGCTAGAGAAAAGCCCCAAATCACATTCAGAGGCAAACCAATTCAGATCACTATGGATTTTTCAGAGCACACAATGAAGGCCAGAAGAGCTTGGAACAGTATCTTTCAGGTGTTAAAAAACAACAACTTCCACCCAAAGATAATCTATCCGGCAAGACTCAGCTTCAAATGTGACGGGAAAATTAAATACTTCAATGACAAACTCAAGCTAACAAGATACATGAACACAAATCCTGCACTACAGAATATTCTTAAAGATGTTCTCCATTCAGAAGAAAATGCCAATGATACCCCCTAAATCCTTAAACAGGGGTGAGTCAATAATCATATTATACACAAGATGACTTCCAAGATGACTCAAAAATCTGTAATTGATACAAAGTCAGAGACACAGCCTCCCATATCTATTCTAACTTTGAATGTGAATGGTCTCAATGCTCCAATTAAAAGACAAAGACTGGCCCACTGGATCAAAAAACAAAATCCAATAATATGTTGCCTGCAAGAGACACATTTGACACTCAAAAATAGACACAGGCTGAAAGTGAAAGGATGGCAAAATGTCTACCAGGCCTGTGGCCCAAAAAAACAAGCTGGCATGGCGATTCTAATTTCTGATAAAATCAATTTCCAACTAAAACTAGTCAAAAAGGACAAAGAGGGTCACTTTATCATACTAAAAGGGACACTCCATCAAGAAGGTATAACATTAATTAACATTTATGTCCCCTATTAAAACCCCCCCAAATATATGGAAAAAATACTTAAGGACATTAATCCCCTCATTGATCTAAACACAATAATTCTGGGGGACTTCAACACACCACTATCAACTCTAGACAGATCATCAAAACAAAAAAATCAATAAAAACATCTCCAATCTGAACAACTCTATTAATAAATTGGGCTTAACAGACATCTACAGAATTTTCTATCCTAAGACAGCTGAATTTACCTTCTCAGCGGCTCATGGATCCTTCTCTAAAATAGACCACATCCTAGTTCACCGAGATAATCTTAACAAATATAAAAAAGTGGATACAATCCCATGTATTCTGTCAGATCATAATGCTATGATCTTAGCAATCAACAACAAGAGAAACAACAGAAACTACTCAAATACTTGGAAATTGAATAATTACCTCTTAAAAGAAGGATGGGTAAAAGAGGAAATGAGAGCAGAAATTAAGAAGTTCTTGGAATTGAATGAGAATGAGGAAACAACATACCGAAACCTCTGAGACAGTATGAAGGGCATTCTTAAGAGGTAAATTTATAGCACTGAGTGCATACATCAAAAATTTAGAAAGAGATTGGATAAATAGCTTTATGCTTCAACTCAAACAACTACAACTCAAACAGTCCAACCCCAAATCTAACAGAAGACAGGAAATTACCAAAATCAGAGCTGAAATCAATGAAATTGAGAACAAAAAAAATACAAACTATTAACAAAACTAAGAGTTGGTTTTTTGAAAGAGTGAACAAAATTGACAGACCCCTTGCCAACCTCACCAAGAGGAAGAACGAAATGAAGCAAATCAACAAAATCAAAGATGAAAATGGGGATATCACCACAGACTCATCCAA
>PVKS010043639.1:0-14779 GCA_004027875.1 Aplodontia rufa | reverse complement strand
CAAGTAATGGTGCTACTTTTGGCAAGATGAAAAAATTTCACTCAGCAAATAGTTATTTAGTTCTTCAGTTCTTACACTCTACCCAATGTAATCTTGTATGTTTATGGTACAGGGAGTGCAGGAATTACTTATACATCTCTCAAGGTGTGTAATTATTATAATTGTAACAGCTCCTAGTTCACAATAAATGACAATGGAAGAAATGATGCACTCATCATCCATTCACCCTCTACCTAAGCTGTCTTCTTCCTCTTCCTTTCCCTCCTGCTCTCCCTGCCCTTCTCCCTACCCCTCTTCTTCATCAGTACTAGGGATTGAACACAAGGGCTTGTAACCATAAACCACATCCCCAGCCCTTTTTATTTATTTATTTATTTTGAGACAGGGACTAAGTTGCTTAGAGGCTCGATAAATTGCTAAGGCTGGTTTTGATCACATGATCCTCTCGCTTCAGCCTCCTGAGTCAACTGGGATTACAGGTGTATACCACCAGCCCCAGATCTCCTCAACTGTCTTCTGTATGGCAGAAACCAGATAGCTAAGAACTACATTTTCCAGACTCTACTACATAGAGGACTACATCCAAATTTGTCTCTACCAAGTAGATACATTCATGGGAAACACAAAGGGGGAAGTGTGGAGAAGGGCTCATTCCTGTTGCTTCTACGATTCTTTTTTCTGATAAGCAGTTGTGAAAATATTAGTGTTTTTCTGCAGCAGCACTCAGCTGTCCCATGGTTTTATGAGTACTGAGAAGCAGAAGGTGGTAGCAACTTAGCTTCCCCAGTAGGCCAGTTCTACCTGCTCCCCTACTGGGCCAGGAGCTGCTCTGGAAGTTGTTCTAATTTCCCAACAATCAGGAATAACCAATTCCTATATAAAAGGCAAGTCTGCCTGAAATAGTTAGAATGACTTCATTTTCCTATAACTAAGCCCTAACTGGTATGGTTCTAATATCATTGGAAGGCAGTAAGAGATGGAGGAATGTAGGCAGCCAGGCATGATCAAAATCATCATCGAAGACCAAGAAAGATTCTATAGAGAAGATGGTGCCTGAAACAGTCCTCACTATATGAATAGAATTTTGACAAAAATGAGGGAATAGCATTCCAGGCAGAAAGTAAAGTATGAGATTAAACTCATACTGCACTAAGGCTTGACTGGTCTAATTTTGCTGAAATATAGAGTATGCTTATTTGGAACAGTAAATTTTGATCATATTCTGAAGTTTTGACCATATTTTCTATCAGAGGTGGTCAGATCCTGAGAACTATTTAACAAGTTAAATACTTCTCACTGGGGAAAGGAAAAGGATTGAAAATTAGATGAGGGGGACTGGAGTGGTGGCCCAGATGTTACGGCACTTGCCTGGTATGCGCAAGTACACGGGTTCAAACCCCAGCACCCACGTACACAACTACACAACTAAGTGTCAAAGCAATGAAAGTCATGTGAAAATCTCGATAAAAATTGATTCTCTCTCTCTCTCTCTCTCTCTCTTTAAAAAAAGAAAATTAGATGAGGGATATCCCCACAAAATAAATTATAAATCAGAGATAAAATAAAACAAAATGTGACATTCACAAGGGCAACGTTTCTGGTCAAGATTCACTGAAATTCATTTCAAAAGTCAAGAAAGATGGTAAACCAAACATGCATCTACTTTTTACTGCCTGTCTTACACACACACACACACACATATATAAATAAAAAAAAATATATATATATATATTGTGTGTGTATGTATGTGTGTGTGTGGTGCTGGAGATTGAAGCCAGGGTTTAAGACATGCTAGACGAGTACACTGCCACTAAGTCACACACTCAGCAGTGCCTCTCTTACAGATCAAGTCATAAACCTAAAAGATCAGAAGAGAACAGGACAGGAAACAAGCTTTAAAAAAATCAGGAAATACTAGGGAACAATATTGACCAAATTATATTGTTATGTTGTATGCATGTATGAACACGTAACAACAAATCCCACTACTATGTGTAATTATAATGAACCAATAAAACAGATGGGGAAATAATCAGGAGCTGAAAATAGATGAAAGGAGGTAAATGAAGGCAGAATCCTGTTCACACAGTGAAGAGAGGCAACAATTCCCAGGAATCAACTAGAGGCACCAGGATCTCCAGATAAAAGAACGAAGTAGAACTAAAATAAGAAGAGTGGACAAAAGTCTGTTTAAGACACAGATGAGTTCCCACATCTCATACTCTACAATATGGGATGACTGTCCCTCTACTATTTTGGCAAAAGACTGGAGAATTATTCTCAGGTGAGAGTAAAACAGGTGGTGGTCTCTGACTAGAGAAAACAGAAAGAGGTGTGGATCACTGCAGTATTTGGTGAATACTGCAGATGAGGGTGCTGAGACACACCCACACCAGCGAGCCCTCCCACTTAGTTTCTGGAACCCTGGCAGCCAGCATTTACCTTTCAGGTAAATTTCACTAGTTCTTCTATTAAAGCCCCTTTTCTGTTCCAGGATCCAAAACAGAATTCCACAATGCAATTAGTTAAAGTCTTCTTAGTCTTCCATAATCATGTAAATATTCCTCAGACTTGATCTTCACGAGTCTACTCAGATTTTTAAATTGTTCATTCTGACAAAGAAGCAATGGCAGATTTCCAAATATATAAGAGCCACTAATACAAAAGATAAACACCAAACGAAACAAAAAAGCTCAGAAGAAGCAAACTATACAGAGAAAAACATTTCTAGAAAACTATTCATAATACACTCAAGAAAGATACTGTTGGGGCTGGAGTGGTGGGTGGCTCAGTGGTTATGGTGCTTGCCTGGCAGCATGAGTATGTGGGTTCAAATACCAGCACCTTGTACACAACAAAGTGTCCAAGCAACAAAAGCCACATGAAAAACTAAATAAAATTGATTCTCTCTCTCATACACACCCTGTCCCTCTGTCTCTTTAAAGAAGGAAAGAAAGATACTGTAACCATGAAATAAGAACAGAATAATCTTTTAAAAAAACTTTCAGGGGCTATAGCGGTGGCTCGGCGGTTATGGCGCTTGCCTGGCATGCGCAAGTTCACGGATTCAAACCCCAACACCCACGTACACAACTAAGTGTTGGGGCAACGAAAGCCATGTGAAAAACTCAATAAAAATTGATTCTCTCTGTCTCTCTCATTATCTTTCTCTCTTAAAAAATATAGTTTAAAAAAAAACTTTCAGTGAATAAGACACACTTGTGGCTTAACATATGGTAACACAAATTATAACTTCAACTGAAGGGGTGGAGAGTAAACTTGAGGAACTCTCCTACAAAGTAGAGAAAAAGACCAAGTCCAGAAGGGAAATGGGTATTTCATGAACAATACATAAATGAACATAAACTTTTAAAATATGATGTGTGTTATGAAGAATCAGACCACACAAGAGAAAATATTTGGGACCTCTGCTTGGAGTTGAGAGGATCAGGAAATTATTCTGATACCATTACAATGGAGTTAAGACCTCAAGGACAAGCAGGAATTAACTAGATGAAGAGATGGGGGAAGCAAGTCCAAGCATATGCAAAGATCCCTAGCAGGAAAGAGTTTAAAGAAAAAGTACTGAAAAGAAGCCAGGAGACCAGAGAGTAGGGGGTTATAAGGTGAGGCCAGGGGGTCTTGGAATCAGGGTTTTCATGACAAGTACAATGAGAAGACAAGAAAAGACTTTTAAGGGGGAGTGAAATGTTCCCATGTATCTTTGAGGTTTTTTTTTTGGGAGGGGTGGTACTGGGGATTAAATTCAGAGCCTTGTGTATGCTAGGCAAGTGCTCTACCACTGAACTCCATTCCGAGCCCTTTTTAATTCTGAGACAGGATCTCCCTGAACTTGCAATTCTCTTGCCTTAGCCTCCTGAGTGGCTGGGATTACAGGTATATGCCACTGTACCCAGTCTAATGCACTTTTTTTTTTTTTTTTTTTTTAGAGAGGGACAGTGAGAGAGACAGAGAAAGAGAGAATCATATTTAGTTTTTTCATGTGGCCTTCATTGCTCCAACACTTACTTGTGTACGTGGTGCTGGGGTTTGAACTTGGGTCCTCATGCTCACTAGGCAAGCACCGAAACCTCTGAGCCACCGCTCCAGGCCCCAATGCAGTTTTTTTTCCCCCAATGCACTTTTTAAAAGACCACTTGATTGCAGTGTGGAGAAAGGAGTTGGAGGAAGTAATTATACATTTAACAAATGTATAACACTCTTCTCATCTCATGGATGCATCATTTACTTAATCATTCCTCTATTTCTCTGGATATTTGGGTTGTTTCCAGTTTTTTGCTACATATGTAACCTGCTAATAGACCTCGTTGAACCTAAAATTTTGCCAGCATCTGATTATTTTCCAAATACAGAGTTATAGAAGTGGAAATAAATGAGACAAGCCTGAGGCTGTAGTACAGTGGTAGAGCACTTACCAAGCATGCATGAGGCCCTGCGTTCAATCCCTAGGACTACCAATAACAATAACAATAATTGAGCTAAAAGATATGAAACTTTGTGGCCAATTTTTACAAGCTGTTTTTAACTTTGATCATTAAATATGAAAAACCTAATTTGCAAAATGGGTATCTTCTCACTTATTCAGTCAAATGATATGAACAGAAAAAAATCTGTCTTTAGGGGCTCGGCAGTTATGGTGCTTGCCTGGCATGCGTGAGGACACGGGTTCAAACCCCAGTACTAAGTACACAATGAAGTATCGGAGCAGTGAAAGCCACATGAGAATAAATAAAACGGATTCTCTTTTTCTTTCTCTCTCTCTCTTTTTAAAAAATTAATTAATTAATTAAATCAGCCATTAGTATAAAAAAAAAAAGAAAAATATCTGCCTTTAAAAGATGAAAAACTGGGGGCTGGAGCTGTGGCTCAGCGGTTACAGTGCTTGCCTGGCATGCACAAGTACACAGGTTCAAACCCCAGCACCACGTACACCACAGCACCACGTACACAACGAAGTCTCAGAGCAACGAAAGCCATGTGAAAACCTAAATAAAAATTGATTCTCTCTCTCACTGTCTCCTCTTTCTTTAAAAAAAATAAATAAATCAGCCATTAGTATATAAAAAAAGGAAAATATCTGCCTTTAAAAGATGAAAAACTGGGGGGGCTGGAGTGGTGGCTCATCAGTTAGAGCACTTGCCTGGTATGAGGACCTGGATTTGAACCCCAGCACCATTGTTATAAATGAAATCAAACACATGGTCGGGTGTGGGTAAGGCAAAATTTTACTTCCGCCCGAAGGGCAAAAGAAAAATATGCTCTCCTCCCAAGGGAGTGAGGGGTTCTTAATGCTGACCTGACGCAATACTGCCCTTTGCCCTAATTGGAGGAGCTCAGGTGCACAGTCTGCGCGATTGGCTGTGATTAAGTGGAGGCAGGTGCAAGAGGAAGTAGGCAGGGACTGGGAGATAATGGGGGTGGGGGTCACCGCACAGGAGGCGAGGGTAGTAGGGATTCCATGTTCGTGGGAAGAAGATGGCTGGGTACCAGAAGGGGTCCTTGGAAGGAGGTGGGCAGACACAGATGAGGGAGTTACTATCTTCAAAAGGGGAGGAGGAATCTAAAATGGAGGTAGTAGATTATACATCACAATCTTTCAAGTTTGACAGAAAAGACATACATCTTACACCATATACATAACTGAGTGTCAGAGAAAAAAGGCCAGATGGAAAAATAAATAAAAATTGATTCTCTCTCCCTCTTGCTTAAAAAACAACAAAACTGCAAAAACTATACCATTTAAAAATACGTGGCTTTTTTTTTTTTTTTTTTTTTGAAACAGAAGCTTGCTAAGTTGCAGAGGCTGGCTTTTTAATTTAATTTTTTTTTTTTTTTTTTTTTTTTTTTTTTTTAATTTTAAATAAAGAATAATTTTTTTTTTTTTTTTTTTTTTTTTTTTTTTTTTTTTTTTTTTTTTTTTTTTTTTTTTTTTTTAGAGAAAGTGACAGAGAAAGAATAAATTTTATTTATTTTTTTATCTGGCCGTAGTTATTCACACTTAAGGGTGTATGTGGTGCTGAAGTTTGAACCCAAGTCCTTGCACATGCCAGGCAAGCGCTGTAACCTCTGAGCCACTGCTCCAGTCCCTGTACATATTTTTGATGACCTACAGTGATGATAAACAATGCTATCAAACTTCTTGGTTGGAACAGGCCATATTTAAAACAATCAACATGCAGCAAGCAGGCTGTTTCAGAATCAAATGTTATATACTTGGAACATCCTAAAAGAAATCGCAATGTAATATAACATGCTAAGTGTATATCTGTTTGTGGTTTACCTTTTTTAAGTTTATTTATTTATATTTTGTGGTACCAGGGAACAATCTCAGGGTCTCAGGCATGCTTGGGAAGTGCTTTACCACTGAGTTACACCCCCAGCCTTGTGGTTTACCTTTTTAGTAATAGATTTTTTGGGGGTTATAAGCATATTTGCAAATCAGAAAAAAAAAAGGCTCTGTCAAGTCTCCTAGTGGGTGTGGGTCAAGTTATGACTGGACAGTTGTTTTGCTCTCTCTTCAGTTTTTTCTCATTCTCACACAAGTGGCCTCTTTCACACGCAAATTTGCCTCTTTTGTTCCTCACCATCCTGACTGGCATCACCACACAGGCGCTCCTTCACCTCTTTATCTATCTCCCTCTCTATCTCCATGGGGTTTTTGTTATTTGTTGTTTTATGTCTTGCTTCTTTTTTGTTTTGTTTTATTTTGTAGTAGGAATTGAACATGGGCACTTTACCAATGAACTACATCTCCAGCCCTTTTTAGTTTTTCTTTTGAGACAGTCTCACTAAGTTGCTGAAGCTGGCCTCAAACTTGTGATCCTCCAGCTTTAGTCTCTGGAGTCACTGGGATTACAGTCGTGCATCACCATCCATTCTCCTTGTTATACCTCCTTATCCTTAAGTTTTTACATTTTTTTTTCTATTTGACTCACGTGATCCTTTCTGTCTACCTCTCTTGCATTTTCATCTTCCCTCAGAGTCCTGAGACCTATCATTTCATGTTCTCTAACTCCTGCTCCACTTAATTCAGGGAAAGACTGTTGGTCAGGAAATCAGTCAAGGTGGCTGAAGGGACAACTGGGACAGATGCAGAGATGCTGGACATGAGGATACCAGGTGGCTAGCCCAGGTTTCTCAGGCCTCTGTGGCGGAGGGGGTGGGCTTAAACTAAAGGATAGGTCAGCAGAGCAACAGCCAAAGGCTGAGTCCTGCTGCTCTGACAGCCGGAGCATGCACACAGGCCACCCAGGCCACCAGGAAATGCTCTGTGGCCTGGATGGGCTCTGAGAGTTGCCAGTTGGACATTCTGACCTAGACAATCAATTAGGGCATGTTCAAGGTCTGCTGCACTGAACATACAGTCTTTTAAAATTAAAAGCCTACTGTTTTTTCTCCTCCTAAATTTTCCAGATTTACAGTTGCAGTAAGCATTGGAAGACAAATCAGACAAGAGTACTGAAAATATGACACACACACAATATTTGACTTAATGTTCTTTTATGTACTTTTGGAAACAACCCAGGTATTCAGTGAATACTTAGGGATCTAGTAGGTACGCTTGATGAGAATCTGTAGTGGGAAGGAATTTAAGATCAAGGTCAGGAATGATTAATATGCATTCAGGAAGTCATCAACATTTAAGCATAAGCAATATGAATCTCATTAAATCTTCAATAGTTTCCTATTGCCTGAAGGAATCGGTGGTATTATAATGATTAAAGCAATAACATTAAAGTAGAAAACAACATTAGAAAATTAATCTGACCCTTATAAAAGAAGCTACCACAGAATACTAACCATCCAAACCAAGTCTTTAAGACTCCTCAGCAGTTGTTCTTGTTCCTGAGTAAGACTGCTGAACAGTGACTGGTGATAGAGCTGTTCAAGGGCTTTTTCTTTTCTTTTCTTTTTTTAGCCTAGTTAACTGGTAATCCTCCCCTTTCTTCATCTGTAATGAAGCCATCCTACTACAGTCTCACCGTCTGTCCTGCCTCCTGCTCCCTGGCCCCACACAGCCTTCTCTAGCTGTGTCATTCACTCAATTCTTGGCGGCGCCCCTGTGCTCTGCATTGCTCTGAACAGCTGTTACATACAGAGCTTGAAGTAGTGGGAAAATGGTGGAAGTCAACAGACAGGAGTTGTTTTATGAAATATCAGTTCTTGGAGGGGCCGGTGTTCTGCAGCATCATCTGGTTTGCGGAGAATACAGTCAGGGTGTTTTCTCACTGTTGACCTATTTCTGTTTGATCTTAGAAAAATCAAAATCTTAATGATGATGGAGACAGGGTGTGTGAGGCACAAATACAGAATTAGCACAGGCCAAATGAAGGAAAAATAAGGTGTGATATACAGACTCTTCATACAGAAAGTAAAAGGGATCAGAAATTAATTTTCCTAAAGTAATATTTCAGTAATCAATTCTCTCTTGTGTTCATAGTACAACTTTTTTATAAAAATCATGGTCCTATTGCTAGTACCCCTTCTCAGTGGGGGGAAAATACTTTAGAAATCCTCCATCTAAATGATGGGACATGGGTGACAGTCACTGTCATTTTAATACAGTTCTATAACATCTTAATACTGCTTTTATGAATAGTTATTAGGGGCGACTTACATGTCATGCCCTGTGCTAAGTAATGTAGCAGCCAGCCGTCAAGACCATCCCCAGCCTCCTGGAATTCACACCCTGATCCAGTCCGCTGCCCCATTGTACTGTGTGATCAATAATACATGATAGAAGTGGTAAGAATTCACTTCTGAAGTTCAGTTAAAGAATACTGTGGCTTCTTTTGCAGAGAACTCTGGTTCTCTCTCTGTTGGATCACTAGTTTCATGTTATGAGGGGTCTGATGAAGAGACACAGAGGGGAAGATACTGGTCTCCAGACAATGGCTCACCAGCAATCTCATGAAAGACCCAGAACTAGAGGCACTCAGCTAAGCCACTCTTAGATTCCTGGCCCATAGAAACTGAGATAGTTTTAGTCATTTGGGTGTAATAGGTTACACAGTGATAGATAATTAATGCAACTATATACACATTATTTCTTTTAATCTTAGTAGCAAGGTAGAGATACTCTCTCATCCCTATCTTACAAATGAAGAAACTGAAGCTTAGACAGGTTAACTAATGAGTCCATGGTTCCATAGCTAGTAAGCTGCAGTGTCATGATTCAGACCCCAGCAGACTGACTTAAGAATTCCACATTCTTAGCCACTGTTTGTAGCTTTCCTCTTATTACTTCCTATTATTTTTTTTGTGTGTATGAATTTTTATTTTTTCATCTGGTTCTTGTTTTTCTGACATTCAGTTGTGTATGTGGTGCTGGGGTTCAAACCTGGGTCCTCACGCATGCCAGGCAAGCACTCTACTGCTGAGCCACCTCTCCAGCCCACTTCCCACTACATTATTTTGCAGAAAGCGAGGGGTACTAGCAATTGAACCCAGGGGTCTTTAACCACTGAACTACAACCACAGCCCTTTTTTTTTTTTTTAAATTTTCAAGACAGGGTCTCACTAAGTTGCTGATCTGGCCTTGAACTTGTGATACTCCTGCCTTAGCCTCTCCAGTCCCTGGTATTACAGGTGCATACCACCATGCCCGGCTCACTTCCTATTATTTTTTATTATTTTATTTTATTTCATTTTTTTAAAGAGAGAATCAATTTTATTTAATTTTTTATCTGGTTTTTGTCTTTCTGACACTTTGTTGTGTATGTGGTAGTAGGGTTTGAAGCTGGGTCCTTGTGCATGCCAGGCAAGCACTATAGAGCTGAGTCACCACTCCAGGCCCTTATTACTTTTTATTTATTTTTAATTTTTATTTATTTATTTACTAATATAGAGAAAGACAGTGAGAGAGAGACAATCAATTTTATTTAGTTTTTCATTGGCTTTTGTTGCTCTAACACTTAGTTGTATATGTGGTGCTGGGGTTTGAATCTGCATCCTCGCACATGCCAGGCAAGCACCGTAACCACAGCTCCAGCCCCCCCTATTACTTTTTAAATATGTAGGTGGGGATCAAAACCAGGGCCTCATATATGAAAGGCAAGTCCTCCATCACAGAGCCACACCCCCATCTTCTCAGATTACTTTTTTTTATTTAGTGAGAGAGAGAGAATCAATTTTTATTGAGTTTTTCACATGGCTTTCGTTGCTCTGACATTTAGTTGTGTACATGGGTGCTGGGGTTTGAATCCATGTACTTGTGTATGCCAGGCAAGCGCCACTACTGCTGAGCCACCGCTCCAGCCCTCAGATTACTTTTTATAATCAGAAAATATAATTTAAAAGTACTTTTGCCCCTACAAAAAGAAATTCTCATTCTTCCTTCATTCCTGTCTCAGAGGCAGAAAAGCCCTTCCCCAATTCCAGGGGAACTCCCCCCACTCCTTCTCCTGTTTCTTCCATCTCTTTCAGGTCTGCTCTCTCCAGGAAGCTTCCTGATCACCAGGATTTCCAGTGTGCCTGGTTCCTTACCATTTTCTTTCCTTCTTCTGCTTCTAAATATGCCCAGGACCTCTATTGAAAAATGACAAAACATATGCCCAAAAAAAACCTATATACAAATGTTCATATAAGTATTTTTAATAAAAAATAGAAAGTAGAAATAATCAAAATGTCCATCAACTGGTGAGGGAAAAGACAAACAAAATGTGGTATCTCTCTCATATACATGTGTATATATAATATTATTCAGCAAAAATGGATACATTACTGACAAATACTACAAATGGGATAAACCTGAAGAACAGTATGCTAAGTAAAAGAGGCCAGTCACAAAAGACTACACGTTGTATGTAAATTCCATTTACATGTAATGTTCAGAAAAAGGCAAAGCCAGAGACAGAAAGAAGGTTAATGGTTGCCTAGAGCTGGAGGGATCAGGGAAATAGAAGAGTGACTGTTAATGTTAAGAGGAACTGATTGTGGTGATGTGATAGTTGCACAACTCTGTGAACATACTGAAAACCACTGAATTATGCACTTTAAATAGGTTTGAATTATATGGTCTGTGAATTATATCTCTGGGTAGCTTTTTTATTTTTTAAGGGAAAAAAAACACCTCACAATCAAGTACTAATTCTTTCTGCAAGATTTTGCCTCAGGTCACAATGGTCTCCTAGTGGCCAAATTCACTGATCTTCATTTAGTCATCACAAAACTTCCTTCTGAGATCTTGTCCTGACTAATCTCTCATTTCTGTGAACTCCTTTTTTCCTGCCTTGATGGCTCCTCAGCTTCTTCAGGTCCCCTTTCTAACAAGTCACCACGTCCTCATAATCTCTGCTGTGTACCACTTCTGTGGCATCCATCTCTCTCTCTAATTCTACTCCCTACACTAGCTCAGGACTCTATCATTTTGTTTCTGCCACTATCTTCTAACAAATTGCAATGGCTTTCTTTGTCTAATATATCTAGAACACAGCAGTAATAGATTAAAAAGGATACATCACCTCACTTCCTTGTCAAAAAATGTAGTAGTCTTCTCTGCCTAAAATACACTAAACACTTCTCCTTCCCACTATACCTGTTCTTTGGCCTTGCTAGTTATTCTCACCTTTGGACAACTCCTTTTTCCCCCAAACTGTCAGCCTGTTCTCTTAATTTCTTCTTCCAGGTTATTCATTTTAATAAAAATTGGTGTGGGGCTGGAGCAGGCTCAGAGGTAGAGAGCTTGATTAGCATGAGTGAAAGCCCATGTTTGAACCCCAACACCACATACACAGCTATGTGTCAGGAAAACAAAAAACAGATGAAAAAATAAAATTAATATATTCTCTCTCTTTTAAAAAATAATAATGGGTGTGGATACAACAAAATAAATGAGTTCCTATTATTATGAAGCTTCTAGCGTAGGCTAGACTCTGTGATTCATTTGTTCAATCCTCTTCTTGTCAAAGACCTGCCTTATTCCCTGTTCTTTCTAGAGCATCCACCTGGAAAATTCCAGTCAATCCAGCTCTCTACCTCTACTCTTTAACACACACAGGGTGATACACATTGGGAGAAAATCAGTGTCAATGAATGGGACATCGTAATTTCAGTTGGGCAATCCTACTTACACCTTATCAGTTTCTTCTACTTCCTAAATCCCTACTTCATTGTTTCACCTATAGTATCTGGTAAAATGTACAGAAAGAAATAGAAGTCATTTGGGCCAAGAGTCTTCTTTAATTTTCTGTCCCCTCTTCCACCTGAAAAACTATTTGTGTGCTGAGAACAGGAGTCTGCTTAACTTCTGCCCTTCTTACACACATGCCTCAGTTGCCCCCAAATCTTATATATACTACTGCTCAAGTAGCTACCTCAACATCCCCTCTGGCTGCTTCCTAGCTTTCACCAGGCCTGCCTGCCATATTCAAACAACAAGATCCCAGGCTATCAAAGCTTTCACACCTCTCTCTACCTTTGGACAAGAGGCTTTCTTGTATCTTGATTTCTTCCCCTGACCAATTCCTCCTTGCACTGAAGGACTCAAGACTGGGGCCAGTTGCCACCCCTCTGTGAAGTTGTCTCTTCAGTCTCTACTGAATGATCCCAATGCACTGTTTGCTTAGGTCTTAATCTGTGTATCAGTCTTACTCTGTTGCATAACTGATTTACATATCTGATCTCTCTCAAGGACTGTGAATTCAAGGAGGACAATAACCATGTATTCCAAGTTCAGGACAATGTTAATAGCACAACCCTCACTATCTACATTCCTTCTGTGTTTCCACAACACTTGGGCCAAACCATTTTCCTCTTCCCATAATTTGTGGATTACTGCCTTATGATAAAAGAGTGATTAGCCTTCTAGTGAAGTACTATTCTATTCCATGTGTATTTGTATAAAAAAAAAAGTACTTTAACCCAAAATATGAAATTCAATATTAAATCAGTCTTTCTAATTATAACTTTTTTTGGTACTAGATAGACATCGAACATTGAACCCAGGGACACTCAACAGGTTTCTTTCTTTTTGGTACTGTAGATTGAACCCAAGGGTGTTCTACTACTGAACTATATCCCTGGCTCTTTTTATTTTTGAAACAGGGTCTCCCTGAATTACTGAGGTTGGCCTTGAGCCTGCAATCCTCTGGCCTCAACCTCCCCAGTCAATGGGATTACAGGAATACACTACCTCATCCCGCTAATTGTAACATTGTGAACTTCAAAAACCTTGTGATGTCTACTTGCTAAATTCTTAGAGGCATGCTAAAGTTTCCCACTTTAACAATGGTTTTATACATTTTCCCTTTATTATTATTTTTTTTGAGAGAGAGAGAGAGAGAATCAATTTTATTTAGTTTTTCACGTGGCTTTCATTGCTTAGAGACTTCGTTGTGTACGTGGTGCTAGGGTTCACACTCACATACTTGCACTTGCTGGGCAAGCACTGTAACTGCTGAGCCACTGCTCTAGCCCCTTTCCCTTTTATTTTTAACAGCTCTTGCTTTACGGATTTCAACACATTATTTGAATCATTATTAACTTTATTGAACCATCATTAATGTCACTTTTCTTTCATTCAAATCTTTACTGAACCTGATGTGTCAGATATTATTCCAGGTGCTAGACATACATCATAACAAAATAAACAAAAATTCCTTTTGTATTTACATTTGAGTAACAGAGACTAACAACAGAATAAACATGACAAACAAATAAAACTTATAAAGTTTTAAGTGCTACAAGTAAGACCTTATAGAATATTATAAGGAATTTAGCTTTTATTTTGAGAGAAATAGGTTTTAAGCAAAACAATGACATGGCCTGACTTGTATTTTTTATTTTTAAGAGTCAGAAAGGGAGGGGCTGGAGAGGTGGCTTGGTGGCTGCAGCACTTGCCTGGCATGCGCAAGTACATGGGTTCAAACCCCAGCACCCATCTACACAGCTAAGTGTTGGAGCAACGAGAGTCATGTGAAAAACTCAATAAAAATTGATTTTCTCCGTCTCTGTCTCTCTCTCTCACTGTCCTTCTCTCTTAAAGAAAAAAAAAAAAAAGAGACAGAAAGGGAGAGAAGAGAAAGAGAGAATCAATTTTATTTATTTTTTTCATCTGGCCTTTATTTCTCAGACACTAGTTGTGTATGTAGTGCTGGGGTTTGAACCTGGGTTCTCAAGCATGCCAGGCAAGCGCTCCAACCACTGAGCCATGGCTCCAGTCCCTGATTTGCATTTTTAAAAGGTTAGTCAGGGGCTGGAGCGGTGGCTCAGCGGTTTCGGCGCTTGCCTGGCAAGCACAAGGACCTGGGTTCAAACCCCAGAACCACATACACAACTAAGTGTTGGAGCAACTAAGGCCATGTGAAAAACTAAAGTTGTTTCTCTCTTTCTCTGTCTCTCTCACTGTCCCTCTCTCTTTAAAAAAAAAAGGTTAGGCTATGTTCAGAATCAAGTATAGAAGACAATGATAGAAGCAGGAAAACCAGCAGTAAGTCACTGCAGTAATCCAGGTGACATATAATATCGGCTCGAATCAGGTAGTAAACAATGAGGATGAAAAAAAAAGTTTGGGTTCCAGGTATACATTAAAGTAGATCCAAGGGGCCTTTCTAACAGACTGAACACAGAGGGAGAAAAAGAAAGAAATTAAGGGTGACTTAAAGGTTTATGATCTGAGAAGCTGAAAGAACAAAATTAACATCTAAAATACATTGGGTGAGGGAAGATACTTTAACTATGTCAGAACCATTTATGACAGACCCATAGCCAACATTATCCTCAATGGAGAAAAACTGAAAGCATTTCCACTGAATTCAGG
>PVKS010043638.1:0-14758 GCA_004027875.1 Aplodontia rufa | reverse complement strand
GGGGAATGCCAATCCAGATAGGACAAACCTGTCAGATCTTCTCTCTGCATTTCTGTCACTCTAACCAAATCAACCACTTCTTCTGTGACATACCCCCCATTCTCAAGCTAGCCTGTGGGGACACCTCTGTGCATGAGGTGTCTGGTATGTAATAGTGATGTTGTTTGGAGCAGCACCTTTTACATTGATACTTGCTTCTTACAGCAAGATCATTTCCACTATTCTGAGGTTGCCAACAGCCCAGGGGCGTGCTAACCATCTGCTCCTTGTGGTTATGTTTTTTGGATCTGGTTCCATTACCTAATTCAGGCTCAAATCCAACCATTCTGTAGGAACTGAAAAAGTGCTCTCTTTGCTCTATACCATGGTGACTCCCATGTTCAATCCTGTGATATACAGCCTCAGCAACCAGCACATGATTGCTGCTCTGAGAAGATTGTTGCTTAAATGTAGTCCTTAGTAAACTTGAGGTTATCTTGTTGTTAACAATTGTCAGAGAAATGTTTCACCTCTTCATTCTCCTTTGAGAGGATAATGCCTTCCAGCTTTTGATGTGTTTTTGTTATATTATTTTAGCATAAATTTCACTTCATTCACTTAAATTTAGGAAGTTTTATTTATCTTGTGATTTCACCTAAAAAAAGGTTTTCTCATTCTTAAAATTTAATGTGTACCACTTTTGCCCTAAAAATAAATGATCAAAATTCATAATTTCATTCTTACACATTAAATTTAAAGGAAGATTGAAATTACCTAATTGTTCATACCTATATATGATGACACTTGCTTTCTTAGATATGGTATTTAAGTCATAATTACCAATGGTAGTCTTGTAATTAATGTTTGTTCAGGAAATGATGTAATACGTGAGTGGATATATGAAGGTTACATTGTCCTATGTCAGAATTTTGGCAAATCTATGAATCCTTAATTTTTGGCATCAGTAAGCATTGGAATATCTGTGCACCAAAGTGCAGTACTTTTTGAATAATACCAAAAGCAACATACTTACATGGGCCAGGTTTCATGGTGCATACCTGTAATCCCAGCAAATCAGGAGAATGATGCAAGAGATCTCATGGTAAAGCCTGCATCCACAAGTGATCAAAACTCCCGTAAACTTACTGAGACATTGTCTCAAAATAAAAAAAGAGGGTGACTGGAAACTTACCTCAGTTGTACAGTGTACCTATTTTGAAGCACCAATACAAAAAAAAGAAAGAAAGAAATAAAAAAGAGTTCACAAGCTTATAGGTGTCCTCCTTTCTTCATAATTCCTTGCTATAAGAGTTCATAATGTAACACAACACTATTTCATTTCAAAATTGATTTTCTTTTACTCATATGATTTATTTCTTTGATGTTATGATCCCAAGGTAACTCTCATAATTATTTCTTATTATGCAAGTTTTTTTTTTGTCCTGGGAATCAAATCCAGAATTTCATGCATGCACCTTTATACCGAGCCACATCCCCACCCACATCTTTTTCTCTTTTTCTTTACTGCACTACAAAAGCCAATCCTAATTATATTCCTACTTTACAAAATATCTGTGAGTATGAATGTGAGAGGAAGTGTTGGAAGCTATTTTCAGGATTATGTAAAGTTCACACAGCTGCACTGTAATACCTTACCTCCTCTTTCATAATTTAAACCCATTCTAAGGTGTTTAAAAACATTGAATCTTTGAACTGATATTGAGGAAAGAAGCATCAATCAACAGAACCAGAAATAGCCATCCACACAGTACCACATTCTCAAATAAGAGTTTGTTTTACAGTTTATCTGACAATTATTCCATCCTTAGTTTTAGCTGCGATAGTGCATACAGGTGCAAGACCATGTTAGGTCCTATCCTGGAAACGCCACATTTCTCCTTGTCAACCTATATGTATTCTCCCCCATCTGTAATGATGTTTCGCTGTGCTCATATGTGTGTTTTACTCCTGAAAATATATATGTATATATCTCTTGCCATATAATGCTTCACATTGAATCTGGAATTTGGCATATATTGTGAGAGCAACATCACGCTCACATGACTGTAGTGATAAAAAGATTCAGGTGGTAGTGGTTTATTTTCTAGAAATTTATGTTTTTTATTTATTTATTTTTTTTAAAGAGAGAGGGAGAGAGTGAGAACGAGAAAATCACTTTTATTTATTTTTCCACCAGGTCTTTGCTTTGAACGCAGATCCTCATGTTTGCCAGGCAAGTGCTGCAACTGCTGAGCCAGCAGTCCAGTCCCTATTTTCTGAAAATTTAAAGTACAAATTACCATGTCAGTGGCACCAAGCTGTCCTGGGCATTCAGATAACTGAGGTTCAGGATTCATGCCCTCAGGAAAATGTTGAGCTGTTAAATGTCACTTAACTACATTTCTTCCCTACTAAATTAGTAAAATGTTGGCAATGCTTTCATTCCTATTAATACACGCGATTATTAGAAGGTAAAGGTATTCACCTAAGATTAAAAACCTTGAAAAAGCTTTATTAGGGAAACAGTGAAGTGTTAGCTGTATTCAGATACAATTGTTAGAGGGAAATATTTTATATTTCAATTCATATTTGATATTTAAGAGCAAAGCTACTTTTGAAGAAAGGAATGGGCTGCAATATGTATTACCTGCAGAATATGCCTACTTGTTTACTAGTAGAAATTAGTAGCGCAGCAAATCTCATTTTTCAAATATTGGGTATAATTTGGTAAGATAATCTTACAAGTTAACATACAAAACCAAAACAACACGAACACAATTGAGTTTGTGTCTCAAGTAACTTAGCCAAAAATGCCTTGGGAGCATCTGTGAATGATTTATGTTGGTAATGGATCCAATCAAATATAGGATGTAAAAATTAGTCCTCCTATCTCATTAAGATAATATGAGAGACAGGACAAGTGTCCTTAGAGATGCCCACATCCTAATCTCTGGGACATTAGAACATGCTGAATTGCATGATAAAGGGATTTTGCATAGGTGAATATGATTTTAAATTCTGAGAAAGAGAGATTATTCAGCTCAGGCCAATATAATCCTATGAGCCCATAAAGAGAAGAGAAGGAAGAAGGGCTGTAACTGCCCTCTTAATGTGAGAGGCCTTGTCCAGCTACTGGAAGGATGGCATAGAACTAAGGGCCTGGACTCCCCTGAAGAAGATAGGACTCTGGTTGCCAGATGGTTTACTAACTAGACTATCAACTTTTTTTCTGTCTTTGGACTTGAACTTGATCCAACTTCTTTTGGATCTCAAGTCTGCTTAACTTTGCATAGAACTATACTATCTGCTCTTTTTTAATTTTATTTTTTGATGTTTGTCAAATAATTAGCTTTATTTTGAAAAAAAATAGACACAAATTTTTGTTTTGCAAGATGTAGTAATCTTTGTAGTTTTAGAAGTTGATTTTCCACTTGAAGATTAAATAGTAAAATATTCTGAGGGTGTGTACAGGTGCGTATGTTTCTTGGTACTGGAGATTGGACCTTGGGGCTCTTAGCACTGAGCTACATTCCAGCTCTTTACATTATTATTATTATTATTTCTTTCAATTCATTCAACATAGTCTTACATGTTGGACGGAATTGTTGTTACACAGTCATATATACATGGATATTGATAAAGTACATTAAGGCCGATCCTAGTCCAGGAACTTCCTGCTTTGTCCACTCCCTGTTCTCATGCCTTCTCTGCATTACCCCAATATTATAGATAGAAATAAGCATATACATGTATATTAATTTTGAAATTTCTGAGTTTCTCTGCCTGCCTGTGTATAGTTGGGCTTCTCATGGTAGTGGAGATTTACCAGTTGCATTGATAACCCCAGTAATCTCTCCTTCCCCTCCCTGCCTCTCTTCTTTCTACCCCACCCTTCATAGTTATGGCTCCCCCTGCTTATGTGAAATTTCACCAATGTTGAAGTTATTATTTAACATAGCTAGCTTTCATCCTGTCTTAGATTTTACTCTAGTTTCCACTTATGAGAGAAAACATTCAGTCCCTAAGTCTCTGAGTTTGGAATATTTCACTCAGCATAATTTTTTCCATCTCCATCCATTTGGCTGCAAATGGCATGATATTGCTCTCTCTATTAGCAGAGTAGAACTCCACTGTATATATATATGTATGATATAAATCCATATGTATCCATATAAATCCAAAGACCTCAGAACTTGAGTGGATTCAAAAGCTGTGGTATGTGTGTATATGTGTGTGTGTGTGTGTGTGTGTGTGTGTGTGTGTATACACATACCACAGCTTTTGAATCCACTCAAGTTCTGAGGTCTTTGGATTTATGTGGATCTAAATGATTTACTCTTCTGGTGGTTCTCCAACTCACCAACACACCCTGCAAATCTTAGGATTTACCAAATTCCAAACTCTACATGAACCTTCATTATACTTACCCTTCTGCACCTCCAAAAAAAAACATCTTATTCAGAATTGGTAAAAGTAAGTAACACTTTTTAATTCCATCAGATTTTTTATATAATTTAAATAGCAACAGAAAACATTTTAAAAAATTTGAACTATTTAGAATCAAGCATGCACAACAAAGAGCATCCTTTGTAAAATTCTAAATTTCCTTTTTAAGAAAATCACGATATTATAGGGAGTCCTTATTTGAATTATTGTTAACATAACTTTTTTTAAATTTTGATTCACAATGTGTTTTGAGGAAACATTACAAGGACGATCTTTAACTATTCTGTAGTCTTCACTGTAAATAAATACTTTATAATCCTGTAGTTATTAACAACTATATAAAAAGTCACATAAAAGTCCTTGGTTCTACTGGCAAAATAACCAACCTGGGCAATTGGAAAACAGGTCCTTTCTTGGTAAGCTGTTCTGTGACAGTTGGACTATTTAATTGTGCAAAAATTTAACTATTATACATCTAGAAGCAAAAAGCACTTAACTGTGTCCAAAAAATAGGCGAAGCACATTAATACTCAGTATTGTATACATTGTATACATATAGTAATCCACACTGTGCAAAGTTTTCTGATATAACTTCTTGTTTAATAAGCTTTTTTTGATATAGATGAAAGAACTAAAAATGGAATTCTACTGAATAGATTGAATTAATTAATAATTTGAATTAATTTATTTTTATCATGTTGTTATGAGGAAGAATTTAGTGTATCACAGTAGTTTGACCCTTTTATTGATCCCCTTTAAAATGATCCAAGTGTTGCTCTCTTCCCCTGCCTCTAGCCTCCTCCCTCTTCTCTTCCCATTCAGAGTTCTCTAAATGGAGTCATTAGACTATCAGAAGGAGTGAGTGATGTAATGTTCCAAAGGATACATGGTCTCTCTTCCAGTATGTACAAGATACTTCCTTTCCTGCCTTCAGGAACTCCAGCACTTCTGGTTGTCTTGCAGCAGCTACACTAATGATATTCTAACCACCACCTTGGTTATTTGCATGGACACACTTGGGTGAAATCTGTCTCTATGTGCAGTACTAGCCAAACAACCTTCTAATGTCAGCCTAAGCCTACAATCTGTGATTCATCTCATGGGGTTAATATGAAGAGTGTAGCTTATGGAAAGCCAATGTATCATAAGGATTTGGAGTCGGCATCAAGGGTTTCAATCTTTTCCATCCTGCCTTGTCACTTAAAGTCTGTGTCTTAGCTCCTTCACCTATAAAAGAATAATGATGCTGAATATTTAATTTTGTTTCAATTAAGTGAGTAATATGTAAAATGCTTGGAATATTCTATTGGATGTGATAATCATTGTATAACAATAGTCATTATTATTACATAATTCTCATCATAATCTAAGATAAAAAGGAGTATTAGGATAATTAAAACTAACTTTGGAAAATCAATTTTGCCATTTTTCTACTATTTTTAGTTTGTGTAAAAAGATGCCAAATGGGTACATACACAGAATAGGTAGAATAATATTTCTAATTGAATCCAACATAGTGAGATATATGCTATTATTGTTAAATTATTCCTTGGCATAATTTATATTAAGAATATATGTGAAGGATCACCTGTGATTAAAAGGTACTTGCAGTTGTCTGTTACATCTAAAAGATAATGAGCAGTTTGCATTCTCTAGTTGCCACTAGAAGATATTTCTGTGTGAAAGTACTTTGAATGCAATGTAATTTCAAGAAGTACCTCTGCTTTCAAGTAGCATTTATGGAACACAATGACATATGTTAAATAATATCATGGTGGAGGAAACCTACGTAGTATACTTATTTTGGATAAAATTATTTAAACATTTCCACTTGTATCATATTTTTTAAAAATCTAAACTCTTTTGGAAGTGTTACTTACAAGGAACATCTTATCCAAACATTGAAACATTAAAAGTGTAAGCACAGAGAATCGTTAATAGATTGCTGCTCATATACATGTTACAACATATCTCTGACTGATCCATCTCTCTTCAATGTGACACTACTGCATTGCATAATTTAAATACTTATTTAAACTATTAGATCTGTTATCAAATATAGTGTCTCAAAATTTAGAAAAGAAGATTCAACGTCCTATCACTGGAAATACCAAACTAGAAGTGATTGATTTTATTAATTCTGTGCCTACTTTTCTGCCTCTGAAGTTTTAAGAGTGATTAAAATGTTATTGGTGGTATTTTAAATGGATTCTAAAGATTAGAAACAACAACCACTTGACATTGTATCCCAGGATACCTCTTCTGTTTTGAAAATCTAAAAAATGTCAATGTAACATCAAAGGTTGAATTAGTCCTACTTACTTAAATACTTATTTTCTTCTTGTCTTGGAATCTCTAAATCACAATCTTTTCACACACACACACACAAACACACACACCAACGACTTATAACAACTAGTATTTACCAAATACTAATTATCACCAATGACTGCACTTAGTTGGCAAACATTATAGTAGGTTGCCTATATCTTGTTCCCTTCCTTTATCTTTGCTGCTGAAATACCTAAGAGAAAAAAAAAAACATTGTAATTGTACATTAAGATCTATATTTATAATATGGAAAGGAAAGAAAGATACCAGTGATAGATTATATAAGCACATTGATGAGAACTAAACACAAAAAAATGTTCACTGACTCAATAAGAAAAATATTCATATCAGGTGCATCAACTTTTTATCTCCCTGGTCAACTCTCTCTATCTCTCTAGAAGCCTACAGTTAAGAGTGAGCTCAGTGCCCCTCTAAATCACTGTGGTACTTAAAGAGTGAACTTCCTTTCTAGAACTCTGGATCTCCTCTGAAAAGGGGTGAATTAACCTGTGTTATTTCTAATCTTTTTCAACCGGTTTTTCTATGTCTTTGAATTATGATTTTATTTCTATATCAATCTCTTCCAAATATTGAGAACATTTAGAAAAAGAAAAAAGAGCTACTCTGTCAGCTTACAAAAGAATCCCACTCATATCTCTGTGCTAGTTTATCCTCAAGTAGGGTTGTTTTGACTCTGAGGTCAGCAAGATTATGTAAATCCCATAATATCGATTATCTTTAAACTTGGATCTTTTAGCTCTCTTCTATTCAGAATTTCACGAACACTTCTTAGATATGGATGAATCTATACCTGTGGCCATAGCCAGACCAAAAGTTCTTCTCTGTTGTGTTTGGTGATGATGAGTCTAAAGGAGTTTGTTTCTCTCAGTTTTAGTAATTTTTATTCCGTTGTGTTATAATCATTATAGGAGAGAAGCCATTAACCTGAGCTGGTTCTTGACTGTGAACTTCATGTAACACTGTTTGGAATCTTAGATTTTGACAAGAGAGGGCAGGTTTTGATAGTACAGTGTCTCACTGATTACATGGGAATTCAATTGGAAATTATATTTTATAGTTTTTCTTCCAGGTTGTCTTCCTTCTAAATTTTCCATAATTTTATTTGTGAGGATATTCTGCATGTTTTCCATTTTATACACCTGAAAGGAATAGATAAGAACTACTCTTCACTAGTTTTCCCATCTCTCATCATCTGTGGGCACCAAGGTACCTGAGTGGCCAGGGCAGATGTGGTAAATGGAGACATGATGAAGATTTAAAAAATGGGCTGTATAGAATCACAATTCTATCATCTCAATTTTCAATGACAGAAAAACTAACTTCTTTCCAACTCAAGATATTGCATAATTGTATCTTTTAAAAGTGATCTAAATTTGTATCTTAAGTAAAGTCTAATTATAGCATTCTGGTGTTTTTAAGGTATTGGAATATTTATTAACCTCAAAAAGAAAATTAAAAATGGAAGAGAGGCTGAGAATTTACCCAAGAATTAATATGGCCAGATAGGTTCTTGTTTATTGTGCAAAACTTCTTGATTGGCAGCAGAATGATGTAGCTCAGTTAGAAGCCTCCTTGAGAAAGGAGCTGATCCCTAGAGGATAGAATATTTACTACTTAAACAGTATTATTAGTTGTGACAACGGACTACAACTGAGAAAGCAGTTATCCTCTTTTTCAAATAAAGTAATTATCTGCATGGGAACTGGCCTTCTTTCTCATTTTTCTCTTAATTTTTACTTAGTCAATAAAAGTAAGTATTACATTTAACCTTGATCCAAATACATAAATTGCAATTCCATGATTTAACATGAATTTACTTGATATGTAACATAATTTTAGCATCAGCAAAAAACATTTAAATATAGAAGTTTTTGAAAAAAATGCATTTTTAAAATTAGAAAATACTGTAGGATTTGTACTTTCCTGGCTTTAGTAGTTGTAAAATCACATGAGATCAAAATGTAAAGTTTAATAAAATGAGCCCATTTCTTAAAGACTATCTTAGTTTTCTTTACCATCATTTTATATGCCAACATTCCAGATATTCCTGTGTACTATGTAATATATATGTAATGGGCTTGGGAATATTGGGTCATAAAACAGAATTTTATGTTACAAAGAAATAAAATAAGTAATGGGTATTATTGAAATGGGTTTATATTCTATTCTGGCTTTATCAAAGGTGTTTGCTTCATATTTTGAGAACTTTCTCTGTATCAGTCTATAGATTGAAAAAAATTTAAATGAATAAATAAACAAAATATGATTAAAGTGTTGCAAGACAGAATAGTGAAACTCTTATTGTGTAGGTCTAACTTGAATTCATATCTTAGTAATGACATTATTAGTTACTGATTACTGACTATTTTAAAAACTCAGTAACAGCCATTTTCTACATGTGGAGGCATCTAATTCTTCTTGTTTCATTCTTTTAGTGTTAATAGGTGCACATAATGGTACGTACCCCTTTTTTGTACATATATACCTGTGTCATGCTCAAATCAAGAAAATATTTTCTACTTAAATACTTATCATTTATTTATAATAAAAATCTTCAAAATAAATCTACTTCTTTTTAAATAAAAATGCAATTTTGTTATCCGTAGTCACCCTCCTTAAATAGGCATACCAGGATCTCATAATAACACAAATGACTGGGTCTTAGTACACATGAACCAACCTCACCCATCCCTCCAAAGCCCCAGTTAACATCCTCTGTTAACTATCACCATTCTACTCTTGCTTCTGAGAGACGAAGATAGAGCATCTTTACAATGTTAAAAATCAGGAGACCGAGCTGGGGATGTGGAAGAGTTGTGGAGTGCTTGTGTTTATCTAGCATGCACAAGGCTACAGGTTCAATCCCCAGAACAGTTCTGAAACCATATATATATATATACATAATATAAATATGTATTTCACAACTATATATATATACACCTATTATTACAGGCTTAAATATTTTAAATACTTTAATATTATGACTTCAAACTATAAACAATAATAAAATGAATTTATATTTGGGTTTCCTTTTCTGAGCCACAGAAAATCCTTTGGTTGCCCAAGCTTCATACACTCCATTGCCACTTGTAACTTTTGTTTATATGTTTTTAAAGTTAAAATCTGGGCACTATTCAGATTTACCAGTGTTAGCAAATGGATACATATATCTCTCCCCTTTGCAGTAAGTTAATCTCCTTTAGCTTTCAAATAACTTAACACATAACTGGTGCCTCCACCCCCCAAAAAATGAGACGAATTCCACTTCTGTAAGAGTCAATGAGACCACAATAATTCCTACCCACTCTCTTGCCCATTTCAACCACATGGACATGAGCAATCACACACATGTAAGACATGATTAATCCACAGCTGAGGTCTGCTTTTGGATAGGAGCCACTCTTATACCATTGAGACTAGTTAAATGAAGTAAACAACGGGAGTGGGAATTATATGCAATTTTTCCAGTAGGTAAGCAAATCACATTTTGTGAAACAAATATTTAATTTAATTTATATAAAATGTGTAGGCAATCATAAAAGATTTCTAATCTTAGTCTGGAGATATGGACACAATATAATAAAGATAAATAATCATACTCCAGTATAATCAAATGCATGAATGCACCCACATACATGACTTAGTGGAATAGAATTGTTCAGTGAACACAGGAGTGATTTAAGAGGATCTCATGGATGAACTGTGCTTGAGGTATTCTTCATACAATTAATAAGTACATCAAATGTGCACATTCTTGTCAGAATAACTTTCAAAATGTCAAAGCTGAACAAGACTATGGAAACAGAACAGAAAAACCACAATTTATAAAAATTAACTATTCATTTCTTAGAACTATTTCAGATATCAGATAAAATACTTAAATGAAATTAATTTTGAATTGAAAATAACAAAAAGAAAAGAAAGAAAAAGGCAATGGAACAAAAAATGTAATCATTGCTATATTTAGTACAAATTGAGTTTGAGTGAATGCCAAATTTTAATATATATTCTTATAAAGTAAGAAATATACTACCTCTTACAATGAAGAAAGATTAAAATTTTCACAAAAATGCATTCATTTATAATAAAAATTACATTCAACTCTAACGTTCAACCCTAAGAGAGAGAGTTTGGTTCCTATAGGAAAAGGAATTCTGACTGTTCACTATCATTGGAGTATAGGGCAGAATACTAAAGTCAAGACAGTGAAATGACTTGGACTTGTGGTTAAATCTTCCCCACAGATGAAGCATGAAGAGATAGAAGCAAAAGACAATGGCTCCACAGTGGTGCAATTTGTTCTGCTGGGATTTTCTGACCTTCCAATCCTCCAAGGATTTCTATCTGGGGTGTTCTCTATCATTTATGTGATTATCCTCATTGGCAACAGCCTCATCATCATAATAACCAGGCTTGACCCTGCACTCCACAAACCCATGTATTTCTTCCTGGCAAACTTTTCTTCGCTGGAAATCTGTTATGTGTCAGTCACTCTCCCCAGGATTCTCTTCAGCCTTTGGACGCAGGACAGAAGCATATCTCTATTGAGCTGTGCCACCCAATTGTGCCTCTTCCTTATATTGGGAACCACAGAATGTTTCCTCCTGGCTGTGATGTCCTATGACCGCTATGTGGCCATCTGCAACACTCTGCACTATCCTGTAGTCATGAACCCAAAGAAGTGCCATCAGCCGACAGCTGGCTCCTGGCTGGGGGGAATGCCAATCCAGATAGGGCAAACCACTCAGATCTTCTCTCTGCATTTCTGTCATTCCAACCAAATCAACCACTTCTTCTGTGACATACCCCCCATTCTCAAGCTAGCCTGTGGGGACACATCTGTGCATGAGGTGTCTGTGTATGTAGTAGTGATGTTGGTTGCTGTGGTCCCTTTTGTATTGATACTTGCTTCTTACAGCAAGATCATTTCCACCATTCTGAGGTTGCCAACCGCCCAGGGACGTGCTAAGGCATTCTCCACTTGCTCTTCCCATCTGCTCGTTGTGGTTCTGTTTTTTGGATCTGCTTCCATTACCTACTTTAGACCCAAATCCAGGCACTCTGCAGGAACTGACAAAGTGCTCTCTCTTTTCTACACCATAGTGACTCCTATGTTCAATCCTATGATATACAGCCTCAGAAACCACGATGTGATTGCTGCACTGAGAAGATTGTTGCTTAAAACCTAATGTCCTGAGTTTCAACAAGGTTGTTTTACCTTATTATCAGAGTTCTAAGAGAAGTATTTGAATTCTCTCCTTTCTTCCTTTGGAAATGTAAAACCTTTCCATTTTATGATATACTTAACATTTAAAATTAATTTGAAATTTAATTAGCTCCCCTATATCATAGGCAAATTCATCTATTTTTATTGACTTCAACCTAAAGAAAACATTTCTTGATACATAAAATACTAATGTGCATCTAATTTTCTATATAAATATATTAAAATAATTCAAAGTGTTAGATCTTCTTGGTTCAAATTAATAAAAAAAAGATTACCTGAGTATCCATAGTTGTATATGGTAACATTCTTCATTTATTATACAGTAGGTAGGGCAGAGTTGCCAAGGGTAATTGTGTAAAAAATGTGTGTCCTGGAAAGGACAAGAATGAGTGAATGGATAAGTAAGCATTACTTTGTCCTATTCTAGAGATCTGGCAATTTCTAATATGTTTTTTGAATCACTGAGCATTGAAATGGCTATACCCCAAAATGGAATACTTCTAGGATATTATGTAAAGAAAAGTCTATGTGCATGTAGATTTCTTCCCAAGAACTTGCTATGAGGTTCCAGAGCAGTGGCTTAGCGGTTGGAGGACTTGCCTGACATGCATGAGGACCTAGGTTCAAACCCCAGCACCATATACACAACTAAGTGTTGGAGAAATAAAAGCCATATAAAATTGATTCTGTTTTACACTCTCTCATACTCTCTCTCTTAAAAAACAAAAGAAAACTTTGTATACAAGTACATTACACTACATTCCTTCCTTTCTCAAATATTTTATTTTTGTTCACATATTTCCACTTTGTTACCATGAGCACTCATGAATTTGCTTTGAATTCATTTTATTTTCTTCCTTACTATACTACATCAGCAATTTTGAATAAGAAAATATTCATGGCTTCCAGATATCTATGTGTATAAACTGAAGGGACATGCTGAAATTTATTTTCATGACTATGAAGTCTACCCAGTTGCACTGTAGCAGTTTATGTCTGCTGTCATATTTTAACCCATTCTAAATTATTTAAAATTATTACATGCTTGAGCTAGCATTATTGAGGAAGGGGAGTGTAAATCATACAACCAGAAGTATCCACCATCCAATACCTGATTCACAGTCAAAAATTCACTTTTAGGATTTATATTTTGTTCATCTGACAGTTATTTCATGCTGTCACCTTAGCTGTGATTATACACTCACGTAAAAGACCCTGATAACTCCTCTTTTGCACTCAGCTATATTTCTCTTTTATTAAATTATTTATTTTTTAGGCTAGGTGTAGTCATTCATGCCTGTAATCTCAGAGGCTCAAGAGCTTGAGACAGGAGGATGGGAAGTTCAAAGGCAGTCTCAGCTATATAGTGAGGCCCTAAGGAACTTAGTGAGACCCTATCTAAAATAAAATAAAGGATTGTGGATGTAGCTCAGTGGGAAATTGCCCCTGGATCAAATTCCCAGGAGTAAATAAAGAAATCACTTTATTCCTTACTGTCTATCATTACACACATACCTATGCCCCTTACATTTAATGTTTTGTGTTTCAGGATTTTGCCATATGGTGCATGAGAAATACCATGCAGATGCAATTATGATGAAAAATATGATGACTAGGTGTTGATTTAGTTTCTGAAATATAATGTAGCAGGAATCACAATGTTATGGGTATTAGCTGTCTCAGGATTTCAGATAAATGAACTTTACTCTTCACTTTCTTGGAAATAGTGAAGTAGTTAAACGTTATTTGCATATTTTTTCCTAATTTTTGCACTTAGTAAAATGGTGACAATATGACATGGGATATAAACAACTCACACCAAAGGTGACAAAATTAAAAAGCTTTATTAGGGAAAACTTGAACTGTTAGTTGGATTTGGACACAATTCTTGGAGGAATCATAAGTTATGCTGTATTTCATGTTATATTCATTGAGTTATTCATGCAATGCTATTTTTAAAGAAAGGGACATTGCAAAACATCAATTAGGTGGATGGTTAAACCTGCCTGTTTTGTTTTTTGTTGTTGTTTTTTTTAAAGAAAGAGGGAACAGTGAGAGAGAGGGAAAGAGTGAAGTAATTTTTATTTAGTTTCTCATGTGACATTCATTCCTTCGACACTTCATTGTGTACGTGGTGCTGGGGTTTGAACTTGTGTACTTGCGCATGCCAGGCAAGCGCCATAACCGCCGAGCCACCGCTCCAGCCCCTAAACCTACGTATTTATACATCTGTATTATTTACCTTGATGAAAGCAATGAATTTAGTTTTCTGATTATGAGTATTACTCAAGTAATCCTGTCAAATCCTGTGAACCCTTGAAAGAGAAAGAGAAAGAAAGATGGGTGATCTATGTAAACACATCTCCAATTGTGGGAGACCTTATCCAATCACTTGAAGGACTGCACAGAACTAAGGGTCTGAACCTCTCCTGAGTAAGAGAGGATTCTGCCTTCCGAATCATCTTCGAAATAGAGCATCAGATTTATAACTCTCTTTTTATTGATTCTTTTAGTTATATAAAACTATGTGATTCATTTTGACATAAATATAAAAGCATTTGCATTTCTCTGATTACTAATGATTTAGAGCACTTTCTCATGTATTCATTGGCTTGATCAATGTCCTCTGGTGAGAAGTCTCTGTTTAGCTCTTTGGCCCATTTATCAATTGGGCTGTTGGTGATTTTGTAGCTGACATTTTTGAGTATTTTATAGATTCTGGATATGAGACCCTTGTCTGAGGAATCAAAGTCC
>PVKS010043637.1:0-14758 GCA_004027875.1 Aplodontia rufa | reverse complement strand
CATGCCTTTCATTTCATAAATAGACAAATACAAGTACCAAAAAGCTAATTCTCAAGAACTCATAGCTGGTTAGTAGAAACACCATGACAGGAATGACCCATTACTTGCTTCTCACAACTGGCTATATTCCCACTACTCCTCCTTCTGCCCATTAATTCCCTGAAATTACAGTATGCTAGTACCTATTGTATTTGCTTCAAACATGGTTCCCATTTCTGTCACCAAAGAATGTCCAAGTGTTACATTGCACTTTTTTTTTAAGTTACCCATTGAAATTACTTTGGTCCAAACTGTAAACCTCAAATCTTTAGTGTCTCGTGTCCAGTTAAGTTTCTAAATTGGTGACTTACCTTAAACCTTTGTCTGGAAAGTCTGTTATGTTGAATCCCTTGAGCTAGGAAATATCACTCACTCACCAAATCCAAGAGCTTTTTCAGTAAGTGACCCCACTGTCACAATTCTTTTAGCCTCATATTTCCTGGAAGTTGTTAAATTTAGCCAATTTGAATACAAAGATGTAATTTATGAGAAGTAGCTAAACTAATCCCTTGTAAAGAAATACCTATTTCTTACTGAACCACTGCAAAAATTGGTGTGCAATACAATGAAAACCAAAATCCTGATTAAATGCCAAAGGAAATCAAATATGGCAAAGCAAGCAGTAGGAACTATCATTTCAAATCTTTGAACTAAAAGATGCCAAATTGTAAGCTATAGCAATATAGTATAACTAGTAATACATAGAGCTCTGATTAGTACAATTAATTTTTCTTTAATTTCAAATAACAGAAATCAATTCTGATTAATCTCAGATGCCCCTCACTTGATGAGTGGATTCAAAATCTTTGGTACATATATACAATGGAATATTATTCAGCTATCAGATAAAATAATATTATGGCATTTACAGCCAAATGGATGGAGATGGAACAAAATTTTGTGAAGTGAAATATCCCAAACTCAGAGACTCAAGGGCCGAATGTTTTCTCTTGTTTGTGGAAGCTAGAATACAAGTGGAAACAGGATGATAGATGGCTAAGCTAACAACTACCTCAACATGTATAAATTTTTACACAATCATGGGGAACCTTGCCTAGGTTCCTGGGGGGCATAGGAAGGGGGGCAAGGAGGGCAGAAGGGAATAGAAAGGATGTCAAGGAGACCAGAGGGAGGTAGTATGGGGCAATCTAATCATAGGGGAATCTCCGACTTCCAGGAGAAGTCCAATTAATTTGTGGCTTAAATAGGGGGAAACATGGAACCATGGTGAACCCAAGGGGGGTAAACCATGGACTGGCACCAGTGTTGGCTTATTCTGTCATTATACTTTTGTCCTTGATTGTTTGATGATGAATCCCTCCTAATTGTAAGACCATGTTTAACAAATAAAATTTTTAAAAAAGTGAAAAAGAGAAAAAAATAAAAATAAAAGACACAAAATAAAAGAAGTGTGCAAAGTGCACCTAGACCAGTTGGTGGGGTTAAGTGATGGATTGTCTGAGACCTGCCAGGCTGCAGTCAATGTGCCCTGCACACCTAGAAACATGCCTCAGGTACAAAATCTGATTAGCAGAATCCCTGTCTTCTACCTCAAGAGTGTCTGCAGTTGTCGAATCACTACAAATGCAATGCGGAGGTTTCAAATTACAATGATAAGCAGTAGGTGTGTTGTCAGTGTTTCATCCCTTTGACCAAAACATCTGATAATAGCAACTTACAGCAGGAGAAGTTTATTTTGAGCTCACAGATTCAGAGGCACAGTCCATGGTTGACTAACTCCATTGCTCTAGGACCCAAGGTGAGGTGGAGCATCATGAAAGAAGGGTATGACAGAGAAAAGTTGCTCATTTCATGGCAGACAGAAGCAGAGACAGGAGGGAAGGAGGGACAGAGGAGCCAGGGGACAGGATATAATTCCCAAGAGCATGCTTCCAGTGACCTATGTCCCCCAACCACATCCCATTTCATACCCCACTTGCTTATAGTTACCAACCAATACAGTAGCCCTTTCAAACTACAAGCATTCAAATGGATTAATCCACCAATTAGGTTACAACTCTCATAACCTAATCATTTCACCTCTGAACATTGCAGTATTATCTCAAACATGAGCATTTAGAGGACATGTCATGTCTCATCCAAACCATTCGGTCCCTGGTCCCCCCAAAATTTGTGTCTATCTCACAATGCATAAATGCATTAGTCCATCTTTAAGAGTCCCCATCGTCTTAACAAATTTAGCCATGCCCTAAAGAGCAAGCCTAAAGCTGCATGTGAGTCTCAAGGCAAACTCTTAGTTGTGAGTCCCTATAAAAATCAAAAGCAAGTTACATATATCCAAAATACAATGGCACAGAGTAAATATTTCCATTTTAAAAGGGATGGGGAAGGGCACAGAAAGAAGGGATGGGACCAAAACTAGACTGAAACCCAGCCAGGCAAATTTTAGTTCCTGCAGCTCTATGTTTGGCATCAGGGGCACATGGCCATGATCTGTGATCTGCAGAGAGCTGTGAATTCCTGCTTCTATGGCCTTGCCAGTTGCAGCCTACGTGGCCTCTCTCTTAGGCTGGTTTTCTCAGCAAGCAGCTATCAGCTTTGTTTTATTTTTGTTTTTGTTTGGTTTGGTTTTCAGACAGTCCACATTACTGGCACCGCTTAGTTTCTGAGGTCTGCAGTTCAGCTTTGGCTTTACCTTGACAGTTTTATGTGCATCACCCTCTCAGGGGCAGCCAACAGGCATTCTTGACCCTGTTACAGTTTGCCTAGTCTTCCAGGCCTTTCTCTGAAATCTCAGGGACAACCTCCATGATGCCTTTTCTTTAGCATTCTTCATTCCTTCAGAATCAGCAGCATATGGACAATTCCAAGTTGTGTTTCTTGCTTAAACAGTAGTTAAGCCCCTTTGGATCACAGCCATAGTGACTCTCAAGTGCCTAAGTGACTGAGCACTGTGACACCACAAATTCTGGGGAAATAGCTTTTTAAACACCCCTGTATGAGCAGGGTGCTCCCATAGTCTCCTTTTAAAGGATTTTTTTTCTTTTACACCCTTGAACCTGTCATGACTGTAGTATTGCTGATTTTTGAGATGCCTCTAGGCATCTTTCCTATTTTCCACTTTTCTTTAGTGAAGTTAATCTCTCTAACAACCACACCTTTTATGGCCCCAATTTTATATGTATTTTTTTTTTTGGCCAACCTGCAAGTTTTTAAATCTTTTTTCTGTTTTTGCTCCTGAGTCTCATAGTCAATCTGGATGAAGGTTGTGAGCAAAACCCGCACCACCACCTGAATATTGTGTTGTCCTGAAATTTTCTCCACCAGTTCATCATCTTTAAATTTAGCTTTACATATTCTGAATATCAGCCCTCTGTCCAAGGAATAGCAGGGAAAGATTTTCTCCCATTCTGCAGGTTCTTTCTTGATACTCTTGACTAATTCTTTAGCTGTGCAGAAGCTTTTCAGTTGAATGACATCCCACTCATTTATTCTTGACTTTAATTCTTGTACTACAGGAGTTTTGTTAAGGAAGGCAGTGCCAACACCAATGGGGTGAAATGTTGATCCTATTTTTTATTCAGCATTTGCATAGTTGCTGGTTTAATTTCCAATTCTTTGAACAAATTCAATTTGATTCTTGTGCGGGGTGAGAGATAAGGATCCAATTTCAGTTGTCTGCATATGGCTGTCCAGTTCATCCAGTACCATTTGTTGAACCAGCTGTCTTTCTTCCACACTTTGTTTTTGCCCCCTTTGTCAAATATCATATGGTTAATGATTTAAGGGTTTGTCTCAGTATCTTCTAGTCTGTTCCATTAGTCTTCATGTCTGTTTTGACACCAATACCACACTGTTTTTGTTACTATAGCCCTATAGCATAATTTCAGGTCAGGTATTGTGACACCTCCTGCTTCCTCATTCTTGCTTAGTAATATTATGGCTTTTCTGGGTTTTCTGTTATTCCAAATGAATTTGAGAATTGCTTTCTCTATATCCAAGAAGAATGCCATTGGTAACTCAATGGAGATTTGCAATGAATCTACACAGGGCTTGTGGCACATTGGCCATTTTAATTATGTTGATTCTGCCTAATCAAGAACATGGAATGTTTTTCCATCTATTCAAATCTTCTGTAGTTTCTTTTGTTAGTGTTCAATAGTTTTCACTGTAGAAATCCTTTATATCCTTTGTTAGATTGATGACCAAGTATTTCATTCTTTTTGAGATTTTTGTGAATGGGACAGATTTCCTGATTTCTTCTTCAGCAGAATTATTGCTGGAGTATAGGAAATCTATTGATTTATGGGTATTGATCTTATAACCAGCAACTTCATTGAATTCATTTATAAGCTCTAGAAGTCTTCTGATTGAGCTTTTTGGGTCTCCTAAGTATATAATCATATCATCAGCAAATAGAGATAGATTGACTTCCTCTTTTCCTATTCGAATTCCTTTGATTTCCTTCTCTTGTCTGATAGCTCTGGTTAGGATTTCAAGGATTATATTGAATAAGAGTGGTAAAATTGGACATTCTTTTCTTGTTCCTGAATTCAGTGGGAATGTTTTCAGTCTTTCTCCCTTAAGCATAATGTTGGCTATGGGTCTGTCATAAATGGCTCTTACAAAATTAAAGTATCTTCCTTTAATCCCTATCTTCTCCAGAGTTTTGAGCAAAAATGGCTGTTGAATTTTATTAAAGCCCTTTTCTGCATCAGTTGAGATGATTATATGATTTTTATTTTTAATTCTGTTTAATTGATGAATTACATTTATTGATTTGCTTTTCTTGAAACAGCCTTGCATCCCTGGAAGGAAGCCCACTTGATCATGATGTGTTTATCTTTTTGATATGTTTTTGGATCTAGTTAGCTAGGATTTTATTAAGGATTTTTGCTTCTATGCTCATAAGGGAAATTGGTCTGTAGTTTTCTTTTCTTGACTTATCTTTGTTGAGTTTTGGTATCAAAGTAATAGTTGCTTCATAAAAAGTATTTGGGAGGGTTTTGACCTTTTCAGTTTCATGGAATAGCTTACAAAGAAGTGGTGTTACTTCTTCTGTAAAGGTCTGGTAGAACTCTGCTAAGAATCCATCAGGTTCTGGGCTTTTCTTTTTTGGAAGGCCTTGATTGTGGTTTCAATTTCATTACTTGAGACTGATTGATTTAAAATTTCAATGTCCTCCCTTGTTAATTTGGGAATGTTGTGTGTGGCTAGATATTTGTCTATTTCTTCAAAAAACTGAACACCAAAAACACAAATAATTCAATCAATAAATGGGCTAGGGAACTAAAGAAACCTATCAATGGAGAAAGTCCAAAAAGCCCATAAATATATTAGAAATTGTTCCACATCACTCTCAATCAGAGAAATTCAAATCAAAACTTCACTGAAATTCCACCTCACTCCTGTCAGAGTGGCAAAAATGAAGAATACAAACAATAACAGATGCTGAAGGGGTTGTGGGAAGAAAGGAACACTTTCACAATGTTGGTGGAACTGCAAACTTGTACAGCCACTCTGGAAAGCAATGTGGAGCCTCCACCAAAAAACTAGGGCTGGAACCACCTTATGACCCAGATATCCCACTCTTGGGTATTTTCCCAAAATAGCTAGAATCAGCATACTATAGAGACACAGCTATGTCAATGTTTATAGCAGCTCAATTTACTATAGCTAAATTATGGAACCAACCCAGATGCCTCTCACTGGACAAGTGGATTGAAAACTGTGGTTTTTTAATATACAATGGAATTCTACTCTGCTATTAGAATGATATCATGCCATTTGCAGATAAATGGATGGAGATGGAAAAAATTATGCTAAGTGAAATATCCCAAACTCACAGACTTAAGGGCCAAATGTTTTGTTTCATATGTGGGATCTAGAATACAATCTAAGACAAATTGAAAGTTAGCTAAGCTCAATAATAACCTCAACATTGGTGAGTTTTTACATAAGCAGAGAGAACCAAAATTACAAAGCTGGAGGAGAAGGGAAGGAGCAGGAAGATGAGGGAAGGATTAGGGAATCTATCAAAGCAGCTGGAGGGAAGGAATAGAGAGGTTATCAATGCAGCTGGGAGTCCTTGACTCCCATGAGAAACCCAACTAACATGGGGGTAAAGTAGGGGAAACATGGGAACAGAGAGTGGTCAAAACGGGGAGATCATGAACTAGGATCAAACTTAACATACTTTGTCAATATCCATATATTCATAAATGTGTAACAACAATTCCCTCCAATATGTAAGACAATGTTGAACAAATAAAAAAATTAGCTTTACAGAAAGTTTCAGCACATGAGCAAAATGTGAATAAATTTTTTGTCAGAATGTCAAATTTCTAGTAGAGTCCCCAGTCCACTCTGAAATCTCATGAACACTCTCTTTGCTGTCCACATTCCTCTCAGCATTTTGGTGTCTTGAGTTCCCACCAGAATTACCTACTAAACTGTTTACAACATATTAAGCCTTTTCGAGATTATCTCTTATCTTTTTAAAAACTCTTTCTTCAAACCAGTTCCTAAATCTTCTGAACCACATGGTCAGGTTAATCGTAGCAACTATACCACACCTGCTACCAAATTGGGTGTTAGTCAGCTTATCATCATGATGACCAAAATACTTGACACGAAGAACTTAGAAAAGTTTATTATTAAGCTCACAGAATCAGAGATTCAGTCCATCACCAGCTACCTCCATCACTCTGGACCTAAGATAAGGTGGAGAATCATGGCAGAAGAAAATGGTGGAAGAAAGCTGCTCACCTCATAGTAGCCAGGAAGGAAGGGGTGGTGGAAGCCTGGGGACAAGATATAATCTGTCAGGGCATGATCTCAGTGACCTACTACCTTCAGCCACACCTCCACCTGCCCATGGTTATACCACCAAGTACAGTGGTCCTTTCCCATTAATAATCCATCAAATGGATTTTTCACTGATTATGTTAAAATTCTCATAATCTAATCATTTCACCTCTGAGTATTTCTACATTGTCTCATAATGAGCTTCAGGAGGACACCTCATATCCAAACCATAACAGTAGGGAGTTATTGATGTTTATAGTTGTGATAGTTATTTTAAGCATCAACTTGCCTGGGTCAAAGGATACTTCTATAGCTCATGATGCATTATTTCTACTTGTATCTATAAGAGTGTTTCCAGAGGTGATTACATGTGTTTAGATGGACTAAATGGAAAGGAACCACCCTTATTTTAGGCAGGCACCATCCAATAGGTTGGGGAGCTGGATAAAACAAAAAAGCCAGAGGAAATGTGAATTCACTTTCTCTCCTGGAGCTTGAATGCCCTTGTCCTACTGCCTTTGGACTCTAGAACTTACACCAGCATCCCCTCTGGCATCTCAGACATTCGGTCTGAGACTGAGAATTATACCATCAGCTTCTGAGGTCATTGGACTTGGACTGAGTTATGCTATTGACATTCCTTGGTCTCCAGCTGCAGGTGTTCTGTTATGAGACTTCTCAGCCTCTGTAATCATAATGTCAATTCCCCTAATAAATCCCCTTTCATATAACTATCTTCTCTCTATCAGTCTGCACTTGTGTACATATATGTGTATACATGTGTATGTATGTATGTGTGTGTGTGTGTGTGTGTGTGTGTGTGTCCTACTGGTCCTGACTCTCTGGATAACACTAACACAATGTATAAATTGGTCACTGCCACCCAGAAATCTAAGTCACTTTCCTCAATACTGAAAGATCTGCTTTGATACAGTCACACTGTCTTGGATCCAAAACTTCAATGACATTTTGCAAGGCTTTGATCTTGCTGAGAAATAAGAATATCATTAGTCCATTAAGTTTGTTAAGAGTTCTTTGAACTTCTCAATTCAAAGAATTGTCATGGTAGGCTTTGGAGAAAGACTATGTATTCAGAGTGTATCTGATATAAATGTAAAGCATCAGTACAATAAAGTGAATATAGTATTGCAGAATTTCATGAATATCATGTTAAGACCAGCAATGCAACTTACGAAGGTATCTTTGGATATACTAGTTGATCTCAATAGAAGAAAAATTTGAAATGATGCAGGAACTGTTAAGTGTTATTTCAAGCATATTTCCCTAAAGTCACTAAGATAGAGGCTGCTGATTTGAAATCCTTTCCAGGGAAACAGGAGAGAAAAGACGGTAACTCAGAACCTGGGAATGAAAAAACTTCTAATGAAGTGTGTCATGGGAAAGAAGAGATCCAACGAAGCACAAGATTGCAACAGGCTTTGCAAGAATTTGAGGGAAAAATTAATACTAATAGAAGAATACAAATTTTTAACCATTCACTTGATTAATAGCCCTAACAGTTCTGCAGAAAAATTACTAAAGCAGTATTATGGTCTGGATGAAAGATATCTCCCAAAAGCTCATGTGAGACAATTCAGGAAGGCTGAAGTCAAGCAATTTGGTTACAAGAACCTTAACTCAATCAGTGAGTTAATCCCTGATAAGGATTAGCTGGTAACTGTAAGCTGGCAGGATGTGACTGAAGGAGATGGGTCATTGGGGACATGCCTCCGGGGTATATATTTTGTATCTGCTGTGGAGTCTGTCTGTCTCTCTCTCCCTCTCTCTCTCTCTCTCTCTCCTTCCTGGAGCCATGTATTGAGCTGCTTCCCTCTGCCACACTCCTCCACCATGATGTTCAGCCGCACCTTGAGTCCCAAGGAACGGAGCTGGCCTTCTATGGACTGAAACCCTGAGCCCCTAGAAATAAACATTTCCTTCTAAGATTGTTCTTGTCAGGTCTTTTAGTCACAGCAGGAAAAAAAAAAGCTGACTGAAGTTAGCAGCAAGAGTGTACTAAGCAGAAGCAGGAAGTGAGGAAGGTGTTCATTGACCTTGGCTCCAGTTGGTGGATATTCATGAGCCTGTTTTCTTTAGCGTTGATCTTCTCATGCAGAGAACTTTGCATCCCCATCAAGAAGAAGTAACCAAGTTCTTTCTGTTTGCTCCACAAGCATCTCATTGCTTACGACCATGACCAACAAACAATTTTACTATGGACTAGAACGCTGGGGAAGTCCTAACAGTAAGAACCAATGCTAACAAAGACATAGCACCTAGATGTCCTCTCACCATGACTAAAGATCTCTCAAAAACTTCCCCAGCTGTAAACAAACAAACCTAAACACATGAAGATATCTGCTGGAACTTGAACTCTGCTCTTCTGAGTATCAAAACCTCAGATTTATAGAGGAAGTTATGGGGCAAGCCTACAAAAATATGACTTGGAAGAAGCAAAAGTACCAAAATATTAGAATTAGGTGCTAGGAATTGTAACACAAGAAGAGAAACTCTAGAGGTAGAGCAAGAGGAAGAGAATGCTGAGGAGGATAAAGTCGGGTGTGGAGTATACCAGTGCTGGGAGGAGGAGGATGCACATGTATTGGGTTAATGTGTAGCACTCTTCTCTGAAGAACAGTAAGAACTTTCCAAGAAGCTGAGCAGCATGCTTGTGGAGGGGCTGCCCCCCTCAGCACTAACTGGATTGTAACCCATGAAGACTCAGAAAATCAACCTGTTACAACTGAGGAACACACTCAGGGCTGCTCCAGAAAAACCCCCAAAATGAAGTATACACATTGAACTGAGCAATGTTGATGGATCAAAGGACAAATTATGTACTTTTGCTTGAGAATTTTGAACACTAGCATAAAAAAACTAAGTCTGAGAGGAAGAAAAGATTAGCAGCTGCAATGATGAGAAAGACCCACTGAGAAGAAAGGGACAAAAGGAAGAAAATCAAAATAAATCCATTTCCATTTTTCAGTTCCAGAAATAAAGGGAACATTATGATGATTCATTATATCCAGAAAGACCAATAAAAAATCAGTGCTGGGGCTGGAGCAGTGGCTCAGCAGTTGGAGTGCTTGCCTGGCATGCACAAGGAACTGGGTTCAAAACCTCAGCACCACATACACAACTAAGTGTTGGAGAAAGGAAGGCCAGATGAAAAATAAAGTTGATTCTCTCTTTCCTCTCACTCTCTCACTCTCTCCCTCTCTCTCTTAAAAATAAATGGTGCTCCTTCAGAAGAAAGCACCTGGCAGCATCAGGTGTACTTTGGGAGAAATGGAGAAAGAATGAAGTTACAATCCACTTCAAGGATAATGCTAAATTTGTGTAATTGCTCTGAAAATTAATAAACCCAAAAATATTTGTTTGCATTTAAACTTCCAAAAGCATTGTACCTTGAAAATTATAACAGAAAAAGATGAAAGGGAATTTATTTCAAAGACAATGCAATGTTTATTTTTAAGGGTGTGTGTAGGAGTGAGTGTGTACAACATTACTATGATTGACAGTCACATCCGAACAAAAAGATATGGTTAGAGAAGTACAACTTCCTTTGAATTCCTTCTTTCCCAGTTCTCCCCCTTTTTTCCACACCTCTATGTAGCTAGTCTCTAGTTTTGATTTGACCCTTTCTATGTAAAACAGAGCAAATATATGAGTCTTTTCTTATACCCCCTTCATAAAGTAGTATACAATATAACACTTGACTTTTTTTAACCTAACAGTATTTCCTGTATCAACTCATAGATCTCTTCCTCATTCTTTTTTAATAATTGCCTATTATTCCATTGTACAGATATCCCATAGTTATTCAATCATTCGCTTGTATATATAGGCATCAATATTTTTCCATTATTAATTTTGCCATGAAGTATACCTGGTTCAGAAGTATTTTATTTTCTTGTAGGCATACCTTCAGGGTCACTACAAGTGGGGTTGACAGTATATGGAAACTTAACTTTTGTCAGGTTTTGTCAAATTTCTCTCTAGAAGGTTGTACGAATTATAGGCCTCTTGACAGCCTCACCAATAAACTGTTTTTTTTTTTACTTATTTTGGAATCATTGGGCTGGGGATATGGCTCAGTGGTAGGGCACTTTCCTAGCATGCATGAGGGCCTGGATTCAATCCCAATTTTCTCAGAATCATTTGTTTAAAAGGCATGTTAATTTTTATATCTTGCTACTTTCCTGACTTTTAAAAAAATTATTTTAAGCCAGTGTGGTGGCACACACCTGTAATTGCAGCAACTCAGGAGACTGAGGCATGAAGATCACAAGTTCGAAATCAGCCTCAGCAACTTATTGAGGCCCTAAGCAACTTAGTGAGACCCTATCTCAAGATAAAAACGTAGAAAAGAGCGAGGGATATGGCTTTGTAATTAAGCACCCCTGGGTTTAATCCCCAGTGCCAAAAATAAATAAATAAATATTTTAAAATTTGTTTTAGTTACTTTTATGAGAGTCTTGAGTGTTTGCCAAGGGCACTATCATATCATCTTCCAATAGAGATAGTTTTACTTCTCTACTCAATCATATACTCTAATTAATTTACTTTGTTAGTTGCATTGACTATACCTCTATGACTATGCTAGCTTTCCATCGCTATACTGATATACCTGACAAAGGATTCTTATGAAGTAAGGACAGGTTTGATTTTGCTCGTGGTTCTGGAGGTTCAAGTCCAAGATCAGGCAGCCTCGCTGGACTGTGCTTTGGTGAAGGTGTACACCTTGGTGGGACTGTATGTTGGAGTGAACATTCACATCCTGAGTCAAAAAGCAGAAAGACCAAGAGACCAGGTTCCCACATCACCTTTGAGGACATGCCCCCCAATGACCTAAGGACCTTCCATTAGACCCTACTTTTTAAGGATCCCAGTCCTTCCCTATACCACCAGCATGGTGACCAAGCCTTCATATTGGACTCTTGGTGGACACTCAGCACCCAAGCTACAGAAAGTGCTATGTTGAGTAGTAATGGACAATGGATGACCTTGCCTTGTTCCCAGTCTCAGTGGAAATGCATTTAGCCTTTCTACATTAAACACAATATTTGCTTCGGGTTAAGGTACATATACTCCACCATGTTAAGAAAGCATCCCTCAGTGTTTATTTTCTTGAGTTATTTTTTATCATTAATTTATGTTGGATTTTGCAATGACTTTTCCAACTTCTATGGAGATATCAGGATTTGTTGTTATTAGATTTATTAATATCATCTTATGATATTAATCATTTCCTTATATAACCAATCTTACATTCCTGGAATGAATCTCACTTAGTCATGATATATTACTTTCCTAATGTGGTGTTGGATTCTGTTTCCTTCTGGTACTATTTCAAACTTTTATATTCACAAGTAGTAGTGGTTTATAGTTTCCTTTGTGCCATCTTTTTCTTGTTTAGGTATCAGTGTTAAACTTGCATCTTATTCTTTCTTTTTTAAGAGAGAGGGACAGTGAGAGAGAGAGAGAGAGAAAATCAATTTTTATTTAGTTTTTCATGTGGCTCTCATTGCTCTGAGACTCCATTGTGTACATAGTGCTGGGGTTTGAACTTGTGTACTCCCACATGCCAGGCAAGCACCATAACCACTGAGCCAGCGCTCCAGCTCTTAAACTTGCTTCTTAAAGTACTTTCAATATATTATTCAACATTCATTCTTAAGAGTTGCCTTGCTGCTCATGTTTTTAGTCCTTCTGTCTCTTTATTTTTGAGTCCACTTGATCTGTCTTGTCCTAGAATTGGTTATTAATTCATGTTATTGGTGTTCTGCCTTTGTGTCCTCATATAGTTAATTTTTGTTTCACAAAGATAGTTTATGTGATAATGGGGGGATAAATATCATATCTGTGCTGTGGATTTTCTGATCTTAACATTGAAGGTGCCCTTTTTTGTCGTGTTTGATGCTTTTGACTTGAATTACACTCTGATATCATAATTTCCCTTCCAGCTCTATCTTGGATCCATTTCCCGCAGTTTCTTTGCCCAGCCCTTCACTGATACAGCTCATCTTCCTTCTCCGTAGGCTTCTTAGTGTGCCTGGGCGCCCACAAAGGCTGTGGCAGGGAGGAATGGGGCAGGCATTTCAGCAGCTGTGGTCTTGGAACTTGAACATTTTTCTCCTTTGACTCAGCTATTTTGCATTTTCTTTCCAAGTACAGCTGAGGGTGTGATCTGTGTAGAGTTGTTATAGATGGGAAAGCTATTCCTTGTAGTTTGGGAAAGAGAGTTTGGGAGGTTGATTATTACAGATTATTATTGCCAATGTCTTCCACTAATCCAGAAATCCATCATTTTCCTATTTCATAAAAATATCTTCATAGCACTATTTTAATGACTTTCTAAAGTTGCGAGGAATACACATATAATTTGTTTGTGCAATATTAAAATATTGAACGTACATAGCTTTTTCCATTCAGCTAATGCCACAATTCTTAATTCAGGCTACTGTTATAGACTTAGTAAATATTTGAAAAGCACTTGTTAAATGAATAGAGGAATGAATAAATAATCATGTAGAATGAGATGGACTGAGTCTAAACTTGGAATAGGAGTCCAAAAGATGAGATGAGGCAAGGTGGCCTATCCAAGGTGGTCCAAAGTGGAAAAAGATTCAGGAGCAAGTCTGAGCCTTGGCCTTTAGTGGTATTTTTGGTTGTGGAGAGAACCAGGAACAAGAAATAAAGCCAGATTTTACAACCAGGACAGATGGGGTAACTTCAAAAAAGCAGATCAGAAATAAGGAAAGGGGATTCTTCCACGGTAATTCCTGTGAGCAGCTTGTGAGCATTTGCCAAGTCAATGTGGGTCCATGAATTCACAGTGCATGGATAATGAACTGAGTCAGGCTAAACAGATATCAAAATAAATCAGATCAAGTTAAAAAGTTTATTGTGCATACAAAAAATTAAAAAAAAACAGTTTTTGAACCAGGAAATCTCAAACAGGAAGTGGTAAGAGTAAGCTCAGAAGCATAGCATTACAGGTTGGCTTAAATACATAGAGCAAAAATGAAGATGTTGAAACTTATACAGTGGTTGGCTGTGACAAGGCAGGTTTCCGGCGGCAGAGGATGGTTAAAAGTGATCATCTTTCATCATTTTTGGAAGGCCACTAAGGCTTTGTTTTTGATTATCAGAGGCTTAACAAAAAGTAAGCTAAATTTCACTTGCATGGGTGGCTCAGCCAGCTTTGTCTCCTTAGGGAATTCTCAAAGCTGCATCCCATTTTTATTTACTTTACTGTATTATTTTATCACAGGTAAGGATCATTAATGCCAGGCTTATAAAGTGAAGTTAAATAATACAAAATTACACAAATAAAGTAGTAGAGCAAACTTTACCATGGTTTTGCCTATAACACCATATTTACACATGCAATAAAATACACCTTTCATTTTTTAAGAATTTTGTGATGATTGTTTTTAAATGATGGCATCTTAGTGAAGATATGAGCAGGGTGGAAAAGGTTTATTAATGAGGCATCTTAAATGCTAAGGAAGAACTGCATGGTACTTTCACTCAAAATAATCAGATCATAAAAACATTAACTTTTCCTCCTTTGTCCAGAAGTCTTTCATTAAAAATGGTATTATACTAGATAGTTTTTTAATCAATAAGGTAGAATTTTACTTTTATTTCTTAAAGATCTTTGCTGCAGAATAATATGATTATTTATCCAAATCTAATCAACGCCCAATGAGTTCATTAAAAACTGGTTGAATAGTAGTATTGAAAGTTACAAGATTAATTATAAGCTCAGTAGTCATGGTTTATTCTCCCTTGGAGAACAGTACATTTTCTTCTGAAGTGGAAGATATTTAAATTTAAACCTTCAATGTCAATATGTTTTAATAAAGGGAGATGGAATTCTATTCTCCCACATGAATGCCTTTGCTCAGACTGCTCCTTTTACCTACAGTGCCTTTTCCTCCCA
>PVKS010043636.1:0-14759 GCA_004027875.1 Aplodontia rufa | reverse complement strand
TGTACTGGTCATTTTAGAAAATTTTTAATAATGGTTCTGTCCTTATATTTGACTTTAAACATGTATTAGGTTTTTGCCTAAAATTGAAATATCATGAATTGAACCATGTAATTGACAACAGTGAGTGACTGAGCCTGCCAAATCAGAAATGGCCAATATGAAGACCTTCCACTCTTGTCTGGACCTGACCAGGGTGTGACCCCTCTTTAATGAGTCATTATTGATTGCAGTGTCATGTCGGCATCTGTAAATAACGTGTTTCTGACTTCAGATGTAAGTGGAATATTTTGGTCTAAAGGTTTTTCAAAACTTGAATTTTTAAAAAAAATTAAGGAGCTTTATTTCTGCTATTTACCCTTTGATTTGTGTTTATCAGGTTTTCATTAAAGATGTATCTTGAACTTTGTGAACTGACTTGCTGTATTTGCACTTTGAGCTATTGAAATAAATGATTTTGTCTGATTGTCTGGTTTCCAAAAAAAAAAGAGGAGCAAGCGTAATGACAGCATGATTTCAGTTAATGTTTTAAAATATTAGAAGAAATACATCAAATGATTTGAGGACGCAATGTCAAATACTAGGGAAACAAGTATTGATTCAAAATAAAGAGTAATATATGTGCAATCAAAATTGACATTATAGCTATTTATAATTATCCACACCAAGGTTGATACATTTCTTATTTAATTCCTAGTTTTGTTCCCATCAGGAATTAGGACCTTTAGAAGATACCCATCACTCTTCACCTTTGCATTCTCCTAAAGTGGGGAACAATAGCTACCTCCCTAGTTGCTACAGATTTTCACCAGCCAGTTCTTTTTTGGTCACCCACTGCATGCTTGGATGGTGCTGCATTTGCTGACTGTTCTTTTGGGTGCAGGGGTATGGGATGCATGACTCAGGGAGAATGCGCAGACACTGTGGGATGCTGCGCACTCACTCCCCTTCACAGCATTGCCTTGAGAGTGGTGTAGAGCCTGGTGGCTGTCTGCAAGTGTGGAACTTGTGATGGTGGGCTCTCTATGGGTGGTCTGTGGTTGCTGTAGATCAGTAGGGTACCATGTATTGTTGGCTGGTCTGCCTGCATCTGAGCTCCTACTGCCCACGGTTGTGAATTGCTGATGCCCACTCGGCTCCACTGAGTCTTTTTTGGAACGATGTTTCCTAAGCACAGAACTGCAACTACAGGTTCTGTGGTTATAGGTTCTTTGTGGCCCTACACAGATGCCTCTCCCAGGCTGATACAGATCACTGGGGTGCTTTCCCTGTGATGGAATAGAGTTAGTCGGCCTGTCTGCTCCTGAGTTCCTGTGATCCACTGCTGTTCATCATGAGCACCTGCTCCCCTCTCCTGAGACTTCTTGGTGCTCTCTAAGCCCTTGGCATCTGTCTGCCACTGTGGGGCACATGCAGCATTAGCCATCTGTGGCACAGAAGCCTCCATCCTGGCTGGTGAAGCGCACCATGATTTTATCTGTCACCGTGATGGGGGCAGGATGTCAGGTGGCCTGCCTTTGCCTGAGCTTCTGCAGGAGTTCCTGGAGCGCTGGGTAAGGCCTAGCACTCCCTGGGAGTCAGCTCCACCGCACTTCCTTTTCTGAGGTGAGGGGAGGGGAGGAGGTTTCAGTGGCTTTCAGCTATCAGCAATCCCTGTAGAAGTTCCTTCTAGACAGGTTACTGACGTTTCAGAGGTATACCCTCTGGCTTTATTTGTTGATACCTGAAGGTGGGAAGAAGCTGTGTTAATTTAATCTCCTCTACAGAGGCTGGCTAGCCATGAATTCTGCCGCATGGCTGCCATTCCCAGTTCAGACTTCAGTCCACGATTTTGGTTAAACTGCTTGATCTCCTTCACCATCTTTGCTGTTCCTGCCCTGTTTTAACTTTGATCTGTTTGTTGTTGTTGCTGCTACTGTTGTTATTTATTTTTTCCCAGCTGTTGCTAAGGATGTAAGCTTATGTGCATTTTCTCTCCCTTTCTCTCTGTTACCCCTCTTCCTTCTCCAACCTGGTCAGGATTCAGGGTCAAAGAATTTGGTCCTTATCTTTTCCTCTGGTAACTAAACTCCAAATCCCTCCAAGTCTCAAACTCTCCTATATTTAGTTTTAGAGTATTTGCTTTGTCATTCACCTCTCTGATCAGCTGTTCTTTGACTACTTCCTTTTTGGGTTGTGAAGGGGCCAAGGGTTATTACTTAGCTCTGATCCATCATCTTCAGTCCCATAATGAGGTTCTTAACCATTAGCAATGTGTTTGATAGAATTAGAACTGGTAACATTTTAATTTTCATTCCTATTTCATCTATAATCCAACAATCCCTGAGATGTTAATAATATTTTCAAGACTCCTTTTGATACATAAAAATAACAACTCATTATCTAACCAACATGACTATATTAATCTACCTTTCATTACTGAAATGAAATGCCTAAGTTGATGCTAAATTATAAAAAATAGATTTATTTAGTTCACAGTTTTAGAGACTGAGTGAACTCCAAGGAGGTTCAAAAAGTATTTCATAGGCTCTGGCGAAGGTTCTCCCTGGCTGTATCCCATCATGACAAGAATGAGTGTGTATCTCTGTCTATGTCCTCTCTCTCTCTCCCCCCTCTCTCTCTCCTTATAAAGCCATCAAGATTCAATCTGATTCAATCTAATCACTTCCTAAAGCCCTCACCTTTGAAAGCCATAGTGGAATTAAGTTTCTACCCTCTTAATGCTTCTCCTCTTCCTCCTCCTCCTCCTCCTTCTTAAGAGCAAATCAATTTTGTTATGTTTTCATGTAACCTTTGTTGTTCTGCCATGCAAGCGGTGCTGGGGCCAGAACCTGCATCCTTGCACATGCCAGGGAAGCACCACAACCGCTGAGCCACCACTGCTCCAGCCCCCTCTTAATGCTTCTTAGTACCATCAACATAAGACTTTGGGATGTGTTTGGGCAAAGAGGAGACGGGTAATAACCATATTCAAACCATAGCAAAGGCTGTTTATCAGCCATCATTGAGTCTCTTCTCTATTTAGATACAGTAAAATTCACTTTGTGTTTTGTTTTTCATGTAAAGTTTTGTGTGGTTTTAGTAATTTTAGAGTTGTGTGAGCACCTCCACAATCTGGATACAGAAGAGTTCTTTCATCCTTAAAATTCCTTTACGTGGTGCATGTCTAAAATAAAAATTAAGAAAATTGAAGTCACACTTGACTCATACTTCTTAACTGGTTTGATTCACTCTCTGTCCCTGTAAGTTTGCCTACTGTTCTATCATGTGAATAAAATCATATAGTGTGTAACTTTTTACGGGCTTCCCTTTTATATTTGTGTTGTCATATGCATTGATATTTAATTTGATATTGATAAGTTAGATTCCATTGTAGAAATGTACAATAGCTACATTAACCAGTTAATCAAAAATACATTAAAATTATTTCCAGTTTGGGACAATTGTGAAGAATAATGTTAGAGACATTCACACCCAGGATCTTGTATGAATATAAACCACATATTTCATATCCATAGCAAAAATTACCTTGGAAGGTGATTGCCAAGTCACATAGTAAGTGCATATTTAAATTTAGAAACTACCAAAATGTTTTCTAGGGAGCTTATCTCGTTCTGCATTCCCATCCAGCAAGGGTGAGATTTTCAGGGTCTCAGCTTCCTTCCAGCACTTCTTAAAAGCCAGACAAATAGGTGCTTAGCATTATCATATGGATATGCTAATTGGTATTTCCTCAGAAGGCTAAGTATCTTCTCATGTGCATATTGTCATCTCTGTATCTTCTATAGTTTTCTTTTCCAAAACTTTTGCCAATCTTTTAATTGGGTTTTGAATTCTTACAGTTCTTTCTATATTCTAGACAAAAAATCTTTAATCAATGTGTAGCTAGTCTTAATTTCCTCATCAGTGTTTTCAAAGAGCAAAAGTTTTTATTTTTGATGAATTCCAATTCATCAATTTGTTCTTTTATGGATCATTGTTTTAGTCTTGTGTCTTCTTAGTACACTTTGCCTAACCCAAAGACACCATAATTTTATCCTGTAATTTTCTTACAAAAATTTTATGTATTTTATGTTTTCTATTCAAGTCTTTGATCCATTTTGAGTGAGTTTTTGCATAAGGTAGGAAATATAGGTGGACTCTCTTTTTGTTGTTGTTGTGTATGGATGCCTGTGATAGCACCATTTGTTAAAGAGCTTATCCTTTCTTTCTTGTTTTGCCTTTGAACTTTTGACAAAAATTAATTGTACATATTTGTGTAGGTCTATGTCTGAATCCTCTTTATATAAAGTTATATGTGTCTATACTATCAGAATCACACTTTCTTGAGTACTGTAAATTTATAGTATGTCAAAGTCAAGTAGTATTTTTGGGAAACTGTGTTAACTCTCCCCAAAGCAACACAAATAAACACACATAAGAAAAAATAAACTTTTCTTTTTTGTAGAGAGAGGGACAGAGAAAGTAAGAAAGAATCAGTTTGTTTTTATTTAGTTTTTCCTGTAGTTTTTGTTGCTCCAACACATCACTGTATACATGGTGCTGGGATTCAAACTCGGGTCCTTGCACATGCCAAGCAAGTACCATACTGTAACCAAAAAATAAAAATTTTTAAAGACAAAATCTTCAACATTTTTTGTCATGTGGTGCTGCTTATGGGAAATTCCTTAATATATTGTATTCTTTCATCTTGGATTTTAAAAAATGTTGTTGCTAGGTATAGAATTCTAAGTTGACAATTATTTTTCCTTCAATGTTTAAAAAAATATTTGACTGCTTCACGTGTCCACTGTTTCTGAAAAGAAATCTCTCATTTTTTAATTTTTTTGTAATTATTCTTTTTCTGGATGCTTTTCTTTCTCTTCTTTACTGGATAATTCAATAAACTTAATTAAAATTTACTTTAGTGTACTGGATCTTTGTGTAGTTATCTTCATATTTGCTTGAGCTATTTGACCTTTTCCTTGATGAGTTTATAGTTTTTATCAAGTTTGGGGGAAATATTTCCTAACAACACTTATGGATGAAGAGGAAGTCATGGATGAGAGGAAGTTTCAAAGGAAATAAAATGTTTTAATTAATTGAAAATAAAAACAAAAAATATCAAAATTCATGGAATCCTACTAAAGAAATACTAAGTGAAAATTATATCATTAGATTCCTTTATTATAAAAGAAAATATGTCAAATTAATGACCACATATTCTATCTTTAAAAATTAAAAAGAAAATCAAATTAAATATAAAGCAATTACATGGCAAGACATGATAAAGAGCATGAAAATAAAAAGCAATGAAAAATTTTTAAGACTAGAGAAATCCAATGTTAAAAAATGCTGTTCCTTTAAAAGATCAATAATATTGATTAACACCTCCCGCCAGATGATCAGAAAACAAGAGAAAGATATGAATTTTTAATATTAGGATAAGAAGATATATTAGTAGAGAAATTATTAGCAAATTGATTGCCAATAAATTTGACATCTTACATAAAGTAAACAAATACCTTGAAAGACAAACCATAGAAGCTCACTCAAGCAGAAACAACCTGAAAAGCCCCATATCTATTAAAGTAACTATGTTTATAGTTAAAAACTTTCTCAGAAAGAGTACTTTAGGTCCAAATAACTTCACTGATGAAATCTATGGAATGTACAACGATGAAACAATGCCAATTTGACGTAAACACTTGCAGAAAATTGAAGAGTGAGGAATAATTCCCATGACTCTAAGAGCACAGCATTATCCTGTTACCCAAACCATCAAGAACATGATATCACCTGATATCCAAACCATAATATAGACAGGTACAGCTAATGAATCCAGGATGCAAACATTCGCCACAAAATTTTAGGAAATTGAATCCAACAATGTGTAAAAAGGATAATCAATTATGGCCAAGTAAGATTCATTCCAGGAATTCAAGGTTATTTTAATATATGAAAATCAACCAATGTAATTCATCATATTAACAAACTAGAAATGTATATACATACATTTCTAGTATATATGTATGCATGTGTATATATATATGTATATAATCATTCCAATAGAAATAAAAAGGCATTTGACAAAATCCAACATCGAGTTTTGACTTTGAAAAACAGCTCCCAGCAAAGTAGGAACCTTCCCCAACATGATAAAAATATCTATAACATGTATTTGCAGACTACTCAGATAAGAGAAAATCGTAAGATGTCAGGGAAATAGAGTATATTCATATTTTATCCAGATAATACCACACATGTAGCATATATAGCATAGCAAAGTAGCATAAGAGATACTGCTTATTTAAAGTTTGAATAGATAAGGGGCGTTGTATGTGCCATGTACTATTTCTCTATGCATGAACTACATAGACATATATGAAACATCTTCACTCTTCTGAGTACACATAAGGTAGGCATTTCAATAATAATTAAACACACAGAATAGGGAGACAACCTCAAGTCTGGTTCAGCTGTTAGAATTTTGAGGATAAAGAAACACCATTGGAGATTGTCCTTGCAGAAGACACAGGATATTTTTTTTACAGGTGTGACCTTGAGGCAGAAAAAGTTAGGCAGTTCAGTGTAGGCAGAACAATGTTGGTTAATAAAGAGAAAATCAACCGATGGTCATCTTTTCTGAGAGGGCAAAGACACCCCCCAATGCTAATAAGGCTCTGACAAGATAGGCCCAGATGCAGACACTCCTACTGCTAAGAAGGAGCCACATTCTTTCTATTGGCACCTAAGGCATGGACCAATGACTGGACCAGAATTCCCCGCACCTGTGTCCAAATACAGGGGCAGGGAAGCAGAGACCAATCAAGAAGAGGACATCATATAAAAAAGGCAAACCCTACTGCCTCATCGGCTCTGTCCCCTTCCCCACTCTGGGGGAAGTCTGCTCTTTTCCCTATGCGTTACTTTCCCTAATAAAATCCATCTACTACGCTTGCCTCAGTGTTCCTCTGTTTCATTCTTCGACTCCGAGAGGACATGAACCCAACATCCACATCACTGGCATCAACCTTATGAGCAGAAATAAAACAAAAACCTGAGGATCCAACTCAGGAATTAAGTTATCCAGTTAATATTAGCCAATAATCATCACTGGCAACCACAGTACTATCACAAGGGCATATGAAAAGAAAGCCATGATGGAAAAAAATGAAGGCAATCAATGGATCCAAAAGCCTGATCTTCTACTGCCTAAGACTGAGATAATTGCTTCCATCTCTGAATGTCCAATCTGCCAAGAAAATAGACTAACACTGCAACTCCAATATGAGATTACTCGAGAAGATCAGCTGTCCTGTTCATTGTCAGTTGACTATAACTGTCCTATTCCACCCTAGAAGAACCAGTGGTTAGTACGCAGGGAAAATTATTTCCACTGAGTAACATTTTGCTTTTTCTGCTCACAAAGCCTCAGTCAGAACCAACATCTGAGGACTTCACAGAGTTCCAACCTTGCAATCCTATACAACATATCTGGCAGGCAATTCATTGCACAATGAAGAAGCTATAAGGGTAGAGTCATGATTATAGATCAAATTATTTGCTGAACCATTCTGAAGCAGTCTTAACATCACTGGAGCTGTCTGATGAAAATATTATTGAAATGCCAGCTTAGAAGCAACACTTTGCAGGGAATAAATAACCAGATGCACTGTACACACTGACTTAATGAACATTGATTCAGAAGGTTAAGGGTCATATGCTTTCTCTCATATGTGGAAGCTGGAGAGGAGAAAGGAAAACAAAGGTTGTGGTGGATCTCCTAAAAATCAATGGGAGATCAGTAAAGGAAAGGGACTGAGGGATGAGAGAAGGGAGGGAGGAGGAAAATGCTGGGGAGTGATAATGGCCAAATTATATTGCTATATATTGTGTGCATGAACATATATGTAATAAGTCCTATCAATATGTACAACTATAATGCACCAATAAAAAATGTAGGAGACTCTTCTGGGTATTTTCCCAGAGGAGTTAGAATCAGCACATTACAGAAACACAGCAAAATCAATGTTCATAGCAGCTCAATTTACAATAGCTAAATTATGGAACTTACCCAGATGGCCCTCACTGGATGAATGGATCCAAAAACTGTGGAAAATATATATATAATGAAATTTTGCTCAGTAATTAGAAACAACAGTATTGCAGCCTTTGAGGGTAAATGGAAGGCAATGGAAGAAATCATGCAGAGCAAAATTAGTCAAACCCTGAGAGTCAAAGGTTGAATATTTTCACTCATTTATGGAGGCTGGAGCTAAAGCCAGGCTTGGGTGATAGGTAGTCAAATTCATATGGTAGACCCGGCAAAGGTGTAGCAACACATAATCTAGGGCAACCATAGATTTGTGGGGGATGGGGGGAGAAAATATGTGGGAGGAGGGGAGAAGGAGGGAGAATAGGGAGGGATCTAGGGAAACAATCAACAATGTAGCATACTTTTTACCCCCTGAGAATTCAAATAATACTCATGCAATCATTTAATTCTGAAAAAAATCACAATCTAAGCATTTATATCGCTTATAGGGGCAAAATATAGAAGAATCAAGAGACTGGGGCATGGGGCAATGTGGGGATAATTCTGGTTTAAGAACAAACACATATCATATTTTTATTTTATATGCATTTATGATTGTGCAATAACTCAACTCCTTAATAAAAAATAAAGACTGAATACAAACAGGCACCTAATACCTATTTTACATGACTAACTATACTCAATATACCAATGTAATCATTTTGATTTTCTGCAAAGAATAATAAAAGAAAAGAATTATTAATGAGAAGGAAAAATGTGGGAGAAAATAAAAGGGTATATAACTTAAAAAAATAAAAACCTCAAAATGGTGCTGATTCCAACAGGAATACGTGAGTCAATAAATCAAAGACTAGAAGATGGAGTGGTTTCACTTAACATCACTTCTCAGGATCCATTAACAGACTTTGTGCTTCCTGTAGCTATAGTACTAGAATAGAGATCTTGGTCTTCAAAAGAACACATCCTTCCATCGTACATACCATGGGTCCTACAGAGCTACAAAACAAATGCTCTTTGGACATTTTGAACTCATTGTGTTTGGGAACCAGGAAACAAGAAAGTAAGTAACCATCATCACGGGGCATTGGATTTTATAGCATTTCTTCCACTCAGTAGGTGAAGTAAGGAATACAGGTGGAACACAGATGATCCACTTGGATGTGCTCAGGATGCTCACTTCCAACCAATTAGAACTGTGAATGTGCAACAGCCCTGGCCTAAGAAAGATCATCACTAACTGGAGTCAGAGTCCTGGGAAATGAGGACTTGATTATGCCATCAACTAGGCCATGAAGACCTGCAGGTCTCGGTCTTGTTTCTGAGGCTGGAGAACAGTTAGGATGGATAGTGGACTACAGAGATGAGGAATGCCAATCTCCAGACTGCAGCCAATTGCAGCAATGAGGGTGCATTTCTTCATACTCACCCCTCAGGAAGAAGGCGCCAAGAAGCTTGGAAGAGCTGCTACCTGAACACAGATGCAGATAGCCCTGCGCAGAGGAAAGATGTGCTGTGCCCCTCAGTTTCCCCTAAAGGGGGAAAATCTGCAGAGCTGAGCAGCCAATTAGCTCCTAAACTCCAGCTGCTGCCCCTTACGAATCCTCCATTCTAGGCACCCGCTCTCCCCGGGCTTGTCCCAGACAATGAATGAGCACAGCAGTTTTGGGGACAGTGTCCTGGAACCTGACCATTTGTACCCATAAATACAACTCTTCTAACAAGTCATGTTTCTCTAAAGCTCCTGTGAGCCTGGCCAAGACATTCCCAAAGTTGTTCTGCCTGAGGCTCCTCCTACCCCATCCCCCTTTTCTTTCCTTCCTCCAGTCACAACTGCCAGGTTTGCACGAAGCTCTGAAACTCTGGCCCACCATTCTTCCCCTTTATCACCCATGAGCATTTACCCCATTATACCTTGAAATCTAATTCTACCTTGGCATCTGCTCAAAAAGCATGATCACTCTTATCTGTTTCTCAGTTTTGGGTCTTCGTGCCTGACTGTATCCTAACTATCCTCTCTTCACCTGGCTGCCTTGGACTTTGAACACATTGGCTACAGACAACAGATACCAGTTTAGGCATCACTTCCTCCGGTAAACCTTCCCTGATCTGTCCACTACCCTGAACTCTGTATCGGTAGTCCCTTCTAGAGGTACTACAGCATCTTTACACTCCTATGTAGCCATCATCCCTGATTCATCATTTCTTTCAGTTTGTCTTCACTCTTCCCTAGACAACAAATATCACGATGGAAGAATCTGTATTTCCTCCTCATAACTAGCACCTGCAACAGTATCTCACATGCATGATATTTTTAGGGATTCAACAAATATTTGTTGAATGAATAACTAGACACAAGGAAAAATAATGAAAACCACATAAAACAACCAAGAGAAAACTCAGACAGGAAAGATGAAGTAGAATATGGAAGTTCAATGACTCAAAAAAACACTCTTCAGACACTTAAAAGGAGCCCTGTAGTCTCAGAAATGAGCAGAGTGGGAGGTATAAGGGAACTGATCCAGCTCAGCAACAAATCTTCAGAATATTGGAGTCTAGCCATGACCCTCCTTTCATTGGCAACATGGTCAGGTCTTGCTGAGTTGGAGTTGAGGCCTTCATTGCCTGCTGGAAATAATCCAAGCCAGATGATGCAGATACAGTAACTCTCTAGAGTCGCAGCTTTAATTGGATCAGTGATAAGAACTCCTCTATGTATGAGCAAGTGATGGCATCAACTCAGATGCACAAAGATTTGCATTTGCCACCTCGGGAAACAGAAAAGGAAGTGCCGCTAGAAAGTTGCTCCTCAAGGACTCTTCTCACTAGTGCTTCCAATTTGCTGGACTCAGACTCATTTCTGTCAACATGATCCCATATGCAAAGTTTTATATCCCAAAGTCCCTACTTGCCTTTAACGCTGCTGTAGTTATTGACTCTCTGAATCTTCTCCTTGCCTTTTCTGCCAGACTTAGGCACTTTAATACGGTTTTGGACTTTTTGTACTCCAGCTGTTTCTATGTCCATCTGTACTTTTAGGTGAAGATTCTCCACTACTGCCGGAAAAAATAAAATAAAATGAAAACACTAACAACAACAACAACGAAATGCTACTCTTGTTCTCATAATTGTAGAGGTCATTTCTTTTGGTGGTGAAAAACCATTATGTAAAATAATATTTATTTTAGAAATCTATCATCCAGAAGCCATGGGAATTACATTCACTTTTCTGAGTTATGAAGGATTAAATGATTGAGTATGTAGTAAAGTCTGCTAAGTCAACAACGGTTTGAAGCTACTTATTATGAAGCCATCAGAAACTGATGTCACTTCAATTAGACACCAAAAGTTGACATGCCCAGGAATATAGCTTACATAGTAGATTTTGGTCTTTATGCACCACTTTCCAGTAAACTCTCAGAGGATGTTTGTTTACAAGAGAAAGAATGTTCAAAATCTAGAATAAAAATGCTCAAAATCTAGAATAGAGAAAGAATGCTCAAAATCGAGACTATTTTTTCTCATAACGATTCATCTTCCTTCCCCAACCTGTGGAGTTGAGTAGGCAGCAGACGCACGTTGTAGGCACCATTGTTGTGCCTCTATGCAGGGGACAGATCTAGAAAACAATGTCTTAATAGAACATTCAGCATAACACAGACCCCCCTAAGAGGGTCTGGGGCTAGAGCAACGGGGACTCAAAGAAAAGGAATAGTAGGTTTAAAAGGACAAGTAAGAGGAGGATCAGGGAAATATTAGAGACAATAAATTATAGCCCACAGCCCAATCCAGATGTCAATTTATAGTTCTGCAGTAGCCACTGCACAGAGAGGTTAGTGAACTACATTTAAAGTGTGCATTTCATTTTATTTAATGTTTAAGCTCTTTAATTCTTTGTGTCTACAAAACGTCTCAGTCAGAAAATCCAGATGGACTATATTAATCAGAGCACATAATTTTAGTGGTAGACATGCTTACTCCCAAAGCTGGATATATTCCTAGAGCCTTTGCAAGGCCTCCTTGTCTCGAGGTAAGAAATATGGTTGGCTCAGCAGCATTTGCTAATTTATGTAAGAAGGAAAATGAATCACATATAAACATATGGAAATATCCAAATGCCAATTTTTTTTTAGGTTAGTTCTTTGCGTCCTCATTTTCCTCTTAGCCTTGGATTGCTGCTATCAACTTTTAACATTAAACAGACTCCTTGCTTGCACTTCATTTTCAAATCATGTGTGTGCATGTGTATGTGTGTGTGTGTGTGTTTCAGACTAAGTAAAATTAGTATTTTCTTTGGACAGAAAACTGACAAAGGACGGGAAATCCTTACCTGAGGATATTACAGCTAAGGGTCATGAACATTTATGCAGGAGTTACTGCCATCCAGAGGCAGAAAAGTCATGAGCTGCCATATCTCATTATGGCGTTGCAATAAAGGAAGTAAGCCAAGAAAAATGTGTAGGTTGTTGCAGTTTTGTTCATTAAATCATCAAAGAATGGAAAATACCAAGATGTGAATGTCACTGGGTCTGTGGTCCCACAGTCGTCATGAGTGATGGAATATAGTTAGCATTCTTCAAAGCTAGTCATAGTGAAAGAGAACGTGGCTTTTTGTGATCTAAGGCTGACCGTTTTTACAAACCCCACCAAGTGCAAAAGGGTAAACAAGCACATTGAAAATGAACTCTTCTATAATTCCATTAAAATCCATTTTTTGTTGTTCTGAAGCCATGTTACTTCAGTGGAAACTGGAAATCAATGTTTCTGGAGGATGATGGAGGCAATACATTGCCCTCTAGCATCAGTCAAATATAGTATTTCCATGGTTCTGGATTGTCTATTAGGAAGCAAGGATAGTCATCATATAAAATAATGCCCAGCCTTTGAATGTGGGCTTCCAAAATTTTTCAAAGTAATTAATTTTAATGGCATTGGTAAGTAAAATCCTGTAAGAGCACAAATGAAAATTGCTCTAGGATTGTTTTTACCATACAGACGTGGACTTAGAGAAAGTGATGTTGTCTTTGTAGGACTCTGAGCATTATTCTTTGACCATTTATGAGAATGCTTCTACATCATCCCAAAGGTCAAATTTCTCTGGCAATAAAGAAATACATTAATTCTAGACTTATTCATATTTTGGTGATAAGCAAAATTCAAAATCTGCATCAATTTGTACTCTGAAAATATGGGAGCAAATAATGACTCTAAACTACTTTTGCTACTCAGATTTTTACATACACATGACAGGCATAGCTGTTTTTGAATAATTTTTAAAACTTTAAATACATGTAGATAGACCAAAAAAAAGCATATGCAAACACAATCTGAAAGATGATAAATCAAGTAAAATTGCTGTCTTTGCTGATCAAATCTACTTCAATTTCCTCACCAGTTTCTCCCTACCCAAATCATTTTAGTGTTCAAACATTTTGAGTAAAATAAAGTAATTTATAATTTGATAATAGAATATTATTAAATAACTATTTTCACTCTGCAAAACGTGCACTTAGAATATTTTATGGAAGCCCACATTCAAATGAGCTACAGTGGAGCTGGGAAAAGCTCCACCTATCCGTAATATAAATAGTTTTAGCTTTCAAAAAAGAGACCCAAACAAGAAACCCTACATTTCTATAGTTGCACTGTGCTCTGATCCCCGCCTTAAAACCCTGTCTCACTGTTGTCAATATCTTTCCGTTAGATTTCTTGCATGTGCAGGGTTATCAGTGCCCTCTACTGGTTCTCTGCCTGAAGTGGAAAAAAGAAAAAAAGGAAAGAGGATGAAATAGAAAATGTAGAAAATGCAGTGTGACTAAATAGAAAGAAGGAAATGGCGCATATCTATGCTGACGTAATTTCTTTGATTGCTCTTTGTCCTAGTAAATTATATTGACAATAAATTGTGAGATTTATTTCTGAAGAGTTCCAAATCATTTATTACATCTTAGCTCAGCACCAAGGAAGGAGGTAGCATCAGAAAATATGAGTAAAGATTAAAAATAAATTGCAAGAAAATAGTCATTTATTTTATGGAGACATAAACCATTTACAAAGGGCAAAGGAAAAGGACTGGTGATACGCGTACACTAAACTGTTACTGTGGTGACCTCTGAAAAGAAGACCGGCACTGGAGGCCAAGGTAGGGGCAAGGGTGGGTGCTTTCATTCATTACTCACTGCACACACATGCACTGTGGAACTTTTTAGCAACGAGGTTGTATTATTAATCCCACCACTTCCTACCTCCTCTCTGGTTACTATCTCCTTCCAAGCCACTATGACCCTCACTAGGCTCCTGCTGCTTTCCCAGCTTCTTACTTGATCTCCTGAAGTCTCTATGGAGCAGAGTGGTGTTCTTGACTATGATTCACATCATGCCCCCACCAGTAAAAGCCCACCAATGGCTCCCCATCATATTCAGAAAAAATCCCAATCTATTTTGCTCCATGAATTACCCAGAAGCCACAGTAAGGCCTGGCACATACGTGCTTAATGATGAGTTTTAAATGAATAGATTAAAGGCAAACAAGAATGTACTGAAGTATTGTTTTGCAATCTTTAAAAGAAGGTATTGAGGGCTGGAGCGGTGGCCTGGTGGTTACAGCACTTGCCTGGCATGCACAAGGGTGTGGGTTTGAACCTCAGCACCACGTACACAATGAAGTATAAGAGCAACAAAAGCCACATGAAAAACTAAATAAAATTGATTCTCTCTCTCTCTCTCT
>PVKS010043635.1:0-14762 GCA_004027875.1 Aplodontia rufa | reverse complement strand
TCTTTGAATTCTACATTGTTTAGCCAATCCTCATTGTCCGATACTTGTTCTTCCAGAGCTGATGTTCTATTTTCAGTAGAGTAAACTCTGGTGTTGGTACCGTTCAGTGAAGATTTGATTTGGTTAACCGTGTTTTTCACCGTTAACCTGATAGCTGATAGCTCTGCTACATCTCTTTTCAGTATGTCTATATCTTTGTGTAGCTGATCTTTCATCTCATGGAACTGTTCCATTATTTCCCTGTAGAAGTTGTCTCTCATCTCTTGAAGCTGTTCTCTGATCTCTTTCCTTATTTCCTCTCTCAACTCTTTGATTGCATTACTAATCATAATGCTGACACAATGCCTTTGGTTTTCATCTAGGTCTCCAGCTATGTGGTCCTTTGGTGGAGAGCTGTGGGGTTGAGGAAATGAGTTATTTCCCCTTTTCCTCATTTTCTGAGTCTGCAAGTGTGTCTTGGACTTCAAGAAAATTGCTTTTGGTGGAGTAATTGGAACTTCTTATGGCTTTGCTTCGTTGTAATGGGTTTCTTTGAGAGAGATCTCACAGTGAATTATGATAGCGAGCCAGTGTTTGATTTGAAGCGTGTCTATTTCTTCAGATAGTAGGGTCTCTCTTGGAAAATTGAAGATAAACTGGGATTTTCCCAAGTAGACCCAGAGCCTCAGGAAATGCTGCCTCCCTTCAGGTTGCCATGTTAGATCTGAAGAGTGGTACAGCTGGATCATCTGGTAGTTTCATTCCAGTCTTAGAGGAGCTTCCATTTTTATTTCTATAGTGGTTGTATTAATACTTCAACAGTATGTAAGAGTTCCTTTCCCCACATCCTCTCCAGCATTTATTATAATTTGTGTTCTTGATTATTGTCATTCTAACTGGACTGAGATGTAATCTTAGTGTAGTTTTGATTTGCATTTTTCTGATTGTGAAAGATATAATATTTTTTTTCATAGATTTTGACCATTTATACTTCTTCAGAGAAATATCTGCTTCTTTCATTTGCCTGTTAATGGATTGGGTTATCTAGGTGTTGTGTGTATGTGTGTATGTGTGTGTGTGTGTTACAGTTTTTTTTTTAAAGAGAGAAAGAAAGAGTTAATTTTTTTCATATAGCTTTTTTTCCACTACTTAATTGTGTATGTGGTGCTGGAGATAGAATCTGGGTCATGTGAAAGCACTCTACCCCTGAGCCAACCCTCCATCCCCCAGTGATAAGGTTTTTTAGTTCTTTATATATTCTGGATACTAATCCTTTGTGGCAAGAGTGAATGGCAAATGTTTTTCCTATTCTGTAATTTGTCTTTTTGTGTTCTTAATTGCTTTCTTTGCTGTGTGTAAGCCTTTAAATTTGATGCTACTCCACTAATTCTTTATATTATTTCCTGAGCTTACAAGTCCTATTTTCCTTAATAGGCTGCACTTAATACATTGGCTTGTTTCTCCTAGGTTTTCTTCATCAGTTGTAAAGCTTCTGATTGATTTCCTAGGTCTTTGATCCATTTTGGGTTTAATTTTGTGCAGTGTGAGATAGGATTCTATTTTCATTCTACATATGGCTATCCTATTTTCCCAGCACTATTTGTAAATAGACCATCTTTTGTGACCAGAAGAGGATGGGATTTGGGGAAAGCAAGTGGAAAAGGGTAAGTACTAGCAAACTAAATTGACCAAATTATGTTATGTGCAAAAACAAACATATCACAACAAGTTCCACTATTTTGTATAATTATAACACACCAATTTTAAAAACGTTTTCATTGGTACATTAGAGATACATGTCTTGAAAGGATTTGTTTTTACACATTCATACATGCACATGCTATGCCACTATATTTTGGCCCAATTTCCTCTCCAGCCCTTCTTCCCACTCCTAATCTCCCGCTCCTTGGTCCCTTTCATCTACTGATCTCCCTTTGATTATATATATTTTTGTTTTCCAATTTTTAATGATTGCATGGGAACTATTTAGTATCTCAGGGGTGCAAATCATACAATACAATATTTGAATCTCCTTTGTTCCCTCTCCCTTTTCGTTCCCTTCCTTCCTCTCCTGTACCATTCTCTTTTCTTTTCTCTACTAGGCTCCATTTTGTTCATCAATTAATTTGTTTTGGATGGATCTTTATATAACTTTGTCTTTCCCTCAACCTTTCCTTTATTTTACTATAACTTCCACATGTGAAAGAAAGCATTCAACCTTTGAGTATCTGATAACACTCCAATTTTAAAAACAAAAAGCTGTCTTTTCTTCAACATATGTTTTAGTCACTTGTCAAAGACTAGATAGCTGTATGTGTACAAATTTGTCTCTGTGTCTTCTATTCTATTCGGCTGATCCAACATGCTGTTTTAGTTACTGTAGCTCTGTAATACAGTTTGAATACAGGTAATGAGGTGTCTCCAGTGTTGTACTTTTGGTCAGAATTGCTTTGGCTGTTCCAGGTCTATTGTTCTTCTACATGATATTTTAGAACTGTTCTTTTCCTTGAACTCTGAAAAATGTTGTTATACTCTGTTATTATACTCTTCCTTGTCACTACAGAGAAACAAACCCTTTTGAGTATTCATAAAACACTTGGTTGGATGAACAGTCACAATTCTATATTCTCCAATAATCACCTCCCAAAGAAGTTACAGTACATTTCTCTGTGCTTCTTTGTGCCACTTGTAATCAATACCCCTTATATTCCTGCCCTAGATGTAAGCACTATTCTGATTTGTCTGACCTGTAGCTTAGTTTTATTTATTTCAGCATGCTATATATATGGAGTCTTTGGTTAGGTACTGTTTTATGACTGACCACTTTCATTTAATATAACCTTTTAAAAATTGATTTATATTATTGTGCATAGCAGTGTATTTTTTATTACCAAGTAATGCATGAATATATGATTAATTTTTTGCTTAGTCATCTGGGAATGTTGGGCTTTTTACCATTTGACCTACTGGTCAAAATAAAGCAGCTATGAACATTAGTCATACATGTGTTGTTGGCAGTGTTTTCTTCTTTCATTTCTGAGTACCTAGGAGTGGAACTTAAAGGTTTATGGTGGATGTTTATTCAACTTTCTTGGAAGCTGCTGAACTATTGTCCACAGTGGTTCTGCTGTTCCACACCTTCCCACCAGCAGGATGGAAGAGTTGTTGCTGTTCTGTGTCCCTGCCTGCATTCATTGTTGGCAGTGCTTCTTAAGCCATTCTCTAGGATATCTTGGGGTCTGTCATGCAGGTCTCATTTCAGATCCCTCACGACTAGTGAAGCTGGTCATCTTTTCATGGGATTCACAGACATTCATGAATCTTTTGTGAAATTTCACTCTCACAATTTTGCTACAAGTTCCTTGTATCTAATTGTCATTTGTTTCCCATTGTTTGAACTGAAATCCATACCATCGAAAGCCCCATTGAAGTGCTGTTGTTTGGATGTTGACTATCCCCAAAGGTCCATGTGTTCTTTGCCTGGGTGGTGGTATTAAGAGACGCTGTGGACCTTAAAAAGGACAACCTATGGCCATCAGTCACTGGGTGATATACCCTCTGTGGAATTGTGGGACCATCATCTCTTCCTCTTTTGACTCATGAAGTAAGTGATTTGTTCTGCCACAAGTACCCACTATGGTATTCCACACTGGACAGAGCTCCAAAGTTTTGCAGCCACCTAATCATGTACTGAAAATTCCAGAAATGTGAGTTAAAATAACCCCATTCTCCTAACCAGTTAATCGTCTCAGGGATTTCACTGCAGTAATGACCAGCTAACAACTGTAGGATGGATGTTTAAATTGTGTCAGTTTTATGTCATAGGTCTCCTTAAATGCTGTCATTCTCCTTTGCCCACCTCTACTCTTCCAGTAAGATATGGCCAGAGGGATACAAACTTGAGAGTTTTGGGAAGTTCTGGCCAACAACCATGGATAGTTTAGAAAATTGCCTATGTGAAGGTTTTGAATCATCTGTCTGAAAGTGATGGGCATTTGGTGTTGTGTAAGTAAAATCCAATCCACCCAAGCTGCAGGTAGGAAAATGTGCATTTTCCAAAGTTAATCAGGTAAAAGACCTATGTCAAGAGACACTGAGCAAGCAAGGAGTTTGCGTGTTGGGGATGCTACGAAACTGTACAAGGAAAACCAATCTGTCCTCTCTCCCTCTAATATATACAGAAGCAAGTCTCATTAAAAGAAAATTTACCTAAACCCAAAGATGAAAACATATTGAAACAGCAACCAAAGGTGGAAAAGGTAAGGCATAAGAACCTCCACCCCAACAAGAGGGAGGTAGTACAGACCCATAAGGGTAGGGGTGACCCCTGATCTCCCACATGCTGTCCCATGTCACCATGCAGTGCTGGTAGTCATCTCTGTGGCTCACAGTAGGGATAATCATGAAACTTATTGTCCAAACCAGGATATATTTGACAGTGAAAGATGTAAGAAGTGAAAGATGAAAGAAGAATACCCAAGTATTCCATCCCAAATAAGATCGTAGCTCTGTCCAAAGCTGGAATGAATAAGGATTGAATTATCCTGAGCTGGCTTCTCCATTTGCCTTAGCAACCTGAGAAAGGATGGTGACAGAGACAGGCAGACTTGGTTGTGGGGAAGAGAAACCTCAAGAGTGGGAACCAGACTTCAAATCTGAGGAGTAGGGTGATGAGGGCTGTTTAGAGAATGCATGGCCAAGAAATGAGAACCCTGAATCCAGAATTGTGGGTGGATGGGTGGGTGCACATGTGTATGTGTTCACTGCAGATGTAGGTGTGAGAACCAAAAGTTTTCAAAGTGAGAAATATATGAGGGAGAGATTCCAAATTGTGTGGGGCAGGGAAACTTTGAATATGAGGACCTGTCAGAGTGAGGGAGCAGGTTGCAGACTGAGGTCAGGTCAACCAAAGATGTCACTTCCCCAGCAGGTTGAAGTTGATGCAGCCCCAAGTAGATGGTCAGGCCTAACTGAATCCTGTAGATCACAGGGTTCTTGCTGGCCAACCAGGTCACAGCAAACCAGGTGATGGAATGAGGATAAGTGAACCCCATTCTATAGATGGACATTGTGACTCTGAGTCAAGTTGATGGTATATACCTGTTAACTGCCGTGGCAAAAAAGGCAAGCAGAGGCAGAACACCTGCCTGGATTCCTAGCTCCAGGTGTTTCCTCATCTAGTGCTCATGAGCTTCAGAGATGGAGGTCATTGCTGACAGATGATTGGCGTGCCTTCTTGGCACATTTTTGAGTTCAAATGGATGGGGAATATGTCCTGAGTGTCCTGTTATGTTTGTTTTATTGTTTTTTCCCTCCAAGACCCTTTCTTCAGAACAGATGCTGCGAACGGTGGCGGCAGGCACAATTATTCAGTCCTGGTGGCGGGGCACACAGGTACGGCGCATGCTCCTATACTATGCTCTCAGTGCTTGGATCATTCAGCGCTGGTGGAGGCAGACATGGGCAAGGCTGCAGGAGAAGAGTCACCGGGAAGACCTGGAGTACTATGAGCGGCAAGTATGGGCAGCTGTGAGGTTGCAGTCATGGATCCGAATGTGGCTTGTCCGGCAGCGATATTTTCAGTTGCGCACTGCTGTCCGTGTTATCCAGGAATATTGGCGCTGTCATACCGGTGAGACACAAGACGTTTTCCAGGGAACCTATGAGATTACAGGTAGCCATCTAAAACTTCAGCTTGACATCTTTATGGGATCACAGATTTGCCATATAACAGATTGCATCTCTTTACCAATAAAGAACTGAACCTTTCCTTCAAATATGTCTCATTAGATCTTTGTTAGACAAGCGCTTGGAGGTCCCTGCCTAATAAAAAAGGCCAAGAAAATGATGGCAGGTACAAAGCATCTCACATGATCAGTAGGGAGAATGAGCAGGATATATCTGGTGCTGGAGTCTTAAGGATGTGAAAGCCCATGGAGGATTAGCAGGGCTTGAGACCCATCAGCAATGTCTGGTACAGGTGGGAGGGCTGGGGTTGCAGGGTGGTCAAGGAGACCAACTCCAAGGAGATTCCCTCACTGTGGCCTATGCAAATTATGCCCCTACAGTTGTACAGTATGGCCCCATCCTCTCCCCTTCATCCACCAATGTCCTTCCACTGAATTTAGAATAACTTCAAATGTCCTCCCTATGGTTCATTTCACCATGCAAGCTCTGACTCTGGACATCACACCCCCCTTCCAATGTCCTGCTGGATGCTCTGCTATTCATCAAATATCCCAAAAAAAGATACCAACCTCAGAACTTTATATTTGCTACCTGCAACTGTAGAGTATCCTCTTTTTATATGTATATTCCTCATTAAGGAGTTGAGCTACTGTACAATAATAAATGCATACAAAGTAACAATATGATATCCATTTAATCCTAAAGCATAATCACCCCCACATCACCCATACTCCAGTCTCTTGACTCTTCTATTTTATGCCCCTATAACAAATATAAATAGGTATATATATGCAATATTATACATATATAAATATAAGATTGTGGATTATCCAGAATTAAATGACTGCATATATATTATTTGACTTCTCGGGGTGGGGGGTAAAGAGTATGCTACATTGCTAATTGTCTCTCCAGATTCTTGCCTCTCCCATCCCCCAGCCTCTCCCCTCCCCAGGCTTCCTGTACATTTCTGTGGTTCCCCTAGATTATGTGTTGCTATGCCTTTGGTGGGTCCAATACATGAGTTTGACTAACTTTCACCCAAGCCTGGCTTTAGCTCCAGCCTCCACAAATGACTGAAAACATTCAACCCTTGACTCTCTGAGTTTGGCTAAGTTCACTCATCATGATTTTTTCCATTGTCATCCACTTGCCTTGAAAGGCTGTAATATCATTGTTTCTCATGGCTGAGTAGAACTCCATTTTTGTGTGTGTATATATGGATCTACAAGAGCTTTTGGATCCATTCATCCTGTGAAGGGCATATGGGTTGATTCTCTAATTTAGCTATTGTAAATTGACATGCCATAAACACTGATTTTGCTGTGTCACTGTAATGTGCTGATTCTAACTCCTCTGGGAAAATATCCAGAAGAGGGATAGCTGGGTCGTATGGTGTTTCCATCCCTCATTAATTGAGGAGACTCCACATTGTTTTCCAGAACAGCTGTTCCAGTCTGCAGTTCCATGAACAGTGTGCTAATGTTCCTATCTCCCCAAAACCTCTCTAGCATGTGTTATTAATTGTGTTTTTCATCGTTGCCAATCTGACTGGGGTGAGGTAAAATCTTAATGTAGCCTTGATTTGCATTTCTCTGATTTCCAGTGGCTTGCTTAATTTCCTCTATTGAGAAGTTTCTATTTAGCTCTCTAGCCCATTTATTGATTGGATTGTTAGTGTTTTTATATTGTTTTTTCTGTACTTTGTAAATTTTGGATTCCTGTGTCAGAGGAATCACAGGCCTTGATTATCTCCCATTCTGTAGGTTATCTCCTGACAGTTTTCTCCAATTCCTTGGCTCAGCAATTTTTTTTTTTAAATTTAATGGTATCCCATTCATTTATTCTTGACTTTAATTCTTTTACTTTGGGAGTCTTCTTGAGGAAGTCTTTGCTTACTCCCATATACTGTAGTGTTGGTCCTAATTTTTCTTCTTAACAGTTGTACAGTTGCTGGTTTAATTCCTAATTTCAATTTCAACTTTCTGTGAGTGGCAGTCCAGTTTGTCTAGCATCATTTGTTGAATTGGGCTGTCTCTCTGTGTTATATTTTGATCCCCTTTGTCAAAGATCCGATGTTTAAATATTTTTTGTGGGTTTGTCTCAGAGTCTTCTATTATATTTCATTGGTTTTCATTCCTATTTTGGTACCAGTACCATGCTGTTCTTGTTACTACAGCTCTATAGTATAAGTTATGACCTGATATTGCAAAACCACCTGTTTTGTCTTTCTTGCTTAGTAATGTTTTGGCTATTCTGGGTTTCTTTTTGTTCCAAATAAATTTGATAATTGCTTTTTCTGTATCTATAAAGAATGACATTGGTATTTTGATGGGGATTTCATTGAATCTGTGTAGAGATTTTTGCAGAATGGCCATTTTAATTATATTAATTCTGCCTAACCAAGAACATGGAATGACTTTCCATCTTCTCAGGTCTTCTTCAATTTCTGTCTTCAGTGTTCAATAATTTTCATTGTAGGGGTCTTTTAGGTCCCTTGTTAGATTTACTCCCAGGTACTTTATTTTTTTTCAGGGTATTGTGAATGGGATTGATTTCCTGATTTCTTCCTCTGCCCTATTATTGTTAGCATATTGGACAGCTTTTGATTTATGGGTGTTGATCTTGTAGCCTGCCACTTTGCTAAATCTGTTTATAAGCTCAAGCATCTTTCTGGTGGAGTTTTTTTGATCTTCCAGAAATAGGATCAAGTCGTCAGTAAATAAGGGATAGGTTAACTTCCTCACTTCCTATTCTAATCCCTTTTATTTTCTTCTCTTACCTGATTGCTCTAGCTAGGGTTTCAAGGACTATATAGAATAAAAGTGGTGAGAGTAGGCGTCCTTGTCTCATTCCTGAGTTTAGTGGAAATTCTTTCAGCTTTTCTCCATTTAGTATAATACTAGCTGAGGGTATGGCATATATGGCCTTTACAAAATTGATAAGTTCCTTTAATCCCTATGTATAGTTTTAAGCATAAATGGGTTCTGGATTTTAACAAAGGCCTTTTCTGCATCAATTAAGATGATCGTATGGTTTTTGTCCTTAATTCTGTTTAAGTGATGAATTACATTAATTGATTTGCATATGTTGAACCAGCCCTGCATACCTGGAATGAAGCCCACTTAATCATGATGAATTATCTTTTTGATATGTTTTTGAATATGATTTGCTAGAACTTTATTAAAGATTTTTGCATCCAAGTTCATCAGAGATATTGGTCTGTAGTGTTCTCTTTTTTTCATGTGTCGTTATTGGGTTTTATTATCAGAGTTATGGTTACCTCATAAAAAGTGTTTTGGAGAGTTCCCTCCTTTTCCATTTCTTGAAATAGCTTAATAAGTTGAGATGTTAGCTCCTCCTTGTAGGTGTGGTAAAAACTCAGCGGGGAATCCATCATGTCCTGCTTTTTGTCTTTGGAAGGCTTTTAATTGCTATATGGATTTCTGTGCCTGTTATTGGGCTGTTCGGCATTTCAATATCATCCTGTGTCAATTTGGAGATGTTGTATGTGTCCAGAAATTTATCCATGTTTTCCAGATTATCTAAATTAGAGGAGTATACTTTTTCAAAGTATATTCTGATAATCAGTTTGTTTTCAATAGCGATTGCTCACTTTTCCGTTGGTGATTTTGTTGATTTGCTTCAATTCTCTTCTTTTAGTGAGATTAGCTAGGAGTCTTTTTTCAAAGAATCAGCTCTTTGTTTTGTTATTTCTTCTTATTGTTGTTGTTGTTATTCTCAATTTCATTGATTTCAGCTCTGATCTTCATTATTTCTTTCTTCTGCAGAGTTTGGGCTTATATTGTTTTCCCTTTTGTAGGCATTTGAGGTGGAGTATAAGCTTATTTATTCGAGATCTCTCCTGGTCTTCATGTACACACTAAGTGCTATAAATTTTCCCCTTAAGAATGTTTTCATGCTGTACCAAAAGTTTGTGTCTTCATTCTCATTCTCTTCCAAGAATTTTTTTGATTTCTGCTCTCATGTCTTCTTGGATCCATTGTTCAATCAATAGGGCATTGTTCAATTTCAATGTATTTGGGTGTTTTGTGTTATGATTTTTTGCTGTTAATTTCTAGGGTCATGGCAACATGGTCTGATAGGATACATGGAATGATCTATTTTTTATATTTGCTGAGATTTCCTTTGTGAAATAGAATATGATCTATTTTGGAGAAGGATCCATGTGCTGTTGAGAATAAGGTAAACTCAACCAATTTGGGGTGGAATATTCTGTAGACGTCCATTAAATCCATTTGATTTATGGAGTGGTTTAGGCTATAGATCTCTTTATTGTTTTTTTTTCTTTGATGATCTGTCTATTGGTAACATAGGAGTATTAAAGTCTCCCAGTATTATTGTGTTTGGGTCCACAAGTGGTATTATGCCATGGAGTAATTTTTCCACATACTTGGGAGTGTTTGTGTTCACAGCATCAATATTTGCTATGGTTATATCTTCCTGGTGTATTGCTCCCTTTACTATGATGTAGTGGCCTTTTTATCTCTTCTGATTAAAGTTTGGCTGAAATCTACTTTGTCAGATATAAGTATTATAACACCTTCTTGTGTTTTTGGTCTGTAAATCTGGTAGATGTTTTTTCCCATACTTTCACCCTCAATCAGTGCATGGCTTTGGCTGTAAGATGGGTCTCCTGTAGGCAGCATATTGTTGGATTATGTTTTTTGATACAATCTGCTCATCTGTGTCTTTTGCTTATTGCATTGAGACCATTTACATTCAGTGTCGGGATAGTTATGTGATTTGGTTTTGTATTCATCATGATTTATTAGTGAGTTTTGTGCTATCTTAGTTGTACTAAGATAGATGTACATTTATTGAATTTCCTTTGTTTGTGGTTTTTGAGGATTATTTGCTTGTTATTCTATCTGGAATTTTCTTTGAGAATTCTTAGTAATACTGGTTTTCTTTTTGTAAATGCTGAAGTTTGATCTTATTGTGAAATATTCTTATTTCCCCTTTGAATTTGAAGCTGAGTTTTGCTGGGTACAGTATCCTTGGCTGTAGGTTGTGGTCATTCAGAGATTGAAATATCTCCTTCCAGGATGTTCTTGCTTCTAGAGTTGCAAAATCAGAGTTGATTCTTATTGGTTTGCCTCTGAATGTGATTTGACATTTCTCTCTTACAGCTTTTAATAGTCTTTCTTTGATTTCCCTGTTTTACATTTTGAATATGATGTGTCTCAGTGAGCTTCTCATTTGATTAAGCCTATTGGGTGTCCTATACACATCCTGGATGAGCGTATCTGACTTTGTTTTAATATGGGATTGTTTTTCTTCAACTATTTCACTGAGAATGTTCTTTATGTTATTCATTTGTTTTTCAGTTTCTTCTTGCATCCTAATTACTATTATATTGGTTATTTTGATTTCATCCCAGACATTTTATAAATTCTGCTCATTTTGTGAGTTTTTTTCTTTTCACCATCTATGTTCTCAAGCTTATTTAGCTGAATTTCATTGTCAGTAGTTCTTTCTTCAAGAGTTGAGGTTCTGTTTTCTATAGAAGTTCGTCTGGTTAAATTTTCCATTGTTCCTCTGATGTGATTAACTGAATATTTTAGCTCCAGTACTTCCTTTTTCAATATGTCTATTTCTTTGGTAATAGAGTTATTTTTCTCTTGAGTTTTCCCACTTACTCCTTTCAGTAAAACTTTTAATTGTTCCTTTTAGTAATCAGATTGTAGATTTTTTTTTCTAGGTTTTTGCACCATTTCCCGCCTGTGTTCTCCTTTGTAGGGCAATTTTGGGTTCCTTATTTTTGAAAAGCTTCTTCTGGATCTTTGAAGTGAGGTTACCCATGCTGAAGCAAGGCAGGTCTTCAGGTGCTTCTCCTTGCAGGTCAAAGCATTGGGTCATACACCACCCCTCTGATGACCACCTTCTTCCAGAAAGCTGCTTCTTCCTGGAACTTTGTTTTGCTACACATCCTGTATTAATGCTCCAAGGTGCAGATCTGTAACCTGTTGGGAGTGCAGGGTAGTTTACTATATTGTTAAAATACAACTGTGGGGGTACATTGCTGCTCCCTGGGGTCTTGAAAGCACCAGGAAGACTGGAACTGGCCTGCCTGCCTTCCACAATAGTACCTGAGATCCTTGGTGGTAGGGATGGGCCCAATATATATGGATCTGGTGGGTTTGCACTACTGCTGGGCTGCTCTGGACAACAGGGGTCCTTCGTGTGTCTAATGCACCTGCTGGCTTGGTACCATAGTCCTGGGCCTATGATGTGGGTGGGGGTCAGCTCTGAGTGGAGGTCCTCCTTGGGAATGTCCTGGTGCCCAGGACTGGAGTTAGGTCTACATGGCAAGTAGGCAGGATGGCTCTAGGCAGGAGTTCTCCTTAAGGGTGTCCTGGGTTCCTGCCAGCCTGGGATCAGAGTCTTGAGCCTGTGTGATGGGTGGGTTGAGCAACTCTGGGTGGATGCCCTCTTTGGGGGTTTCCTGGGCACCTTGCTGGTCCAGGACTGGAGTCCTGGGCCTACAATGGGTAGGTGGGGCTTCAGGCAGGGTGTCCTCCTTGATGCTGTCCTCAATGCCTGCCAATTAGGAGCAGAGTCCTCAGTCCATGGGGCAAAGGGGGGTGATTCTGGGCAGGGGGTCCTCCTAGGGGCTGATCTGAGCACGTGCCACCCAGGACCGGAGTCTTGGGCCCATGGGGCAGGTTGGTGGGTTTGGCTCCAGACAGGGGGATCCTCCTCAAGGCTGACCTGTGTGCTTGCTAGCTAGGACCACATCCCTCAGCCTACAGGGTGGGTAAGCAAGGCAGCCCCAAGCAAGCGGGGTTGTCCTTGGGATTGTCCTCAGCATCTGCCAGCTGGGACTCAAATCTGAGCTTGATTTTAAAGGCAATATACTTATTCATCTGGTGGAAGAAATTTCCATGCATTACATGAGTTTTGCTGGCAACTTTTAGCCAAGTTTATAGTGGTATTCAGGATCAGAAAGCAGAGAAGATTCTAAAAACTTGGACTTGAAAGGTGAGAGTAGGAGGAGTTCAACATGGCGAGCTGAAGGGAGGTGGCATTTCCTGTGGCTCCAGGTCTGGATGGGAAAATCCCAGTGTATCTTCAATTTTCCAAGGTGCATTTAGGGGAATTTATATATGAACTTCTAGTACTAGTTTGTGAAGCTTTTTAAGGAGCTGAGTCTTGGGAGTTTCACGTGGAGAAAAAAAAGGGGGGGGGTTTCCTGTCCTGTCCTGGACGCAGAAGGTTGCCTGTGCCAGCTTCCTGCTGATGCCATTGGCTAGCGGTGGACAGAGTGTGGAAAGGGAGAAAGGATTCTGTCTGCCGCGCAAGGAAAACAGTAGTTCGGCTGTTTGCTTGGTGCTGATGGAGCCGCCTTCACCGAGCGGCCATTAGAGCATGGAGAGATAAAGGGACTTTGTCTGTCCTGCCAGGAATGGAGGTCCACGCTCATGCTGGGGACCGGATGCAGAGGCAGGGCTACAAGCAGAGGCAGCTGTGGCAGTGGATTGGAGCAGACTCACAGACAACTTCACTGCTGAAAGAGAGGGCCCTGAACAGGCCCAGACTCCACCCTTCTTGGGAGGTCTTCAGTTTGTGGAATAAAGGGGAGCTGTTCTCTGCCCTGCCCAATCCCCTCAGCCAGAAGGATCATGGGACAAGTTGAGTGCACAGTCTTCTGCCACAGGAGGCAGTGTGTTAATCTCCCCAGCAGAGGTAGAATAGAAATCATCCATAACTCTTCTGGCTTCAGCTCCTCTGGGAGGCTGGCAAACATCAGGGCTTACCAGAACCAGTCCTCTTCAGTGGAAGCCCCTCCTAGAAATCCCAGGAGTCTGAGGATACCCCAGTCCATTGTGTGAGATCACATAGTCACAGACTGAGAGACATTCATATCAAAACCCAGAAGAACAGTCATTATCTCCTACCAAAGGTCCCTAAGACACCCTTACTGTCTATAGTTCCAAGTTTTCATTAAAAATTTTTTATTATTATATTTTTTATATTTTTATTTTTTTATATTTTTTTCTCTTTTTTTTCTTCTTCCCTTTCTTACTTTACAATTAATACTGAATTTAGTGTTGGTGGATGTAAATATTTATCCGTGTGTATGTATTGGTGATTGGCTACTACTTTCTCTATGTCTTCTTGAACCCTACTGCTATCCCTATAACATTGGGTTCCAATCAAGAAAACATTTCATGATAGCAAAATAGACTCAGCCTCCTATGAGTGCAGATAACCATGCCCCATACTAACCTCTTCCTCCCCTGTACTCTGGTAATCCCTAAATAAAAGCATTTTTCTCTCATCCTCACTTAAAATCTTTGCTCTACCAGCACTCCATTTCTATGTTCTCCTTAGTCCTAATAGAATAACCTACTACCCCCTAATCCCTTGTTCCTCTTTACTGTAAGGCAGGAGTGAATTTATAACTCCCCAATTCACCTCCTTGACTTCCTAGTCATTCTTTCTCCCCACTTTCAGAGAGACCCTACTATCTGCAGAAACAGACATGCCTCAAAATGGGTAGTGGCTTGCTATCATAATATATTGTGAGAACTCTCTCAAAGAAACTCATCACAATGAAGCAAAGCCATAAGAAGCTCCAAATACTCCACTAAGAATAATTAGCTTGAAGTAGAAGTCACACTCCCTGACTCAGAAAATGAGGAAAAGGGGAAATACTCTCCTCCTCAACCCCACAGCTCTCCACCCAAGGACCACATAGCTGGAGACCTAGATGAAAATCAAAGACATTGTATCAGCATTATGATTGGTAATTCAATCAAACAGTTGAGAGATGAAATAATGAAAGAGATCAGAGAAGAGTTTCAAGAGATGAGAAACAACTTCTACAGGGAAATAAGGGAACAGTCCCATGAGATGAAAGATCAGCTATACAAAGATATAGACATACTGAAAAGAGATGTAGCAGAGCTATCAGCTATCAGGTTAACGGTGAAAAACACGGTTAACCAAATCAAATCTTCACTGAACGGTACCAACACCAGAGTTTACTCTACTGAAAATAGAACATCAGCTCTGGAAGAACAAGTATCGGACAATGAGGATTGGCTAAACAATGTAGAATTCAAAGA
>PVKS010043634.1:0-14362 GCA_004027875.1 Aplodontia rufa | reverse complement strand
ACATGCGAGGCAAGTGCCGTAACCGCTGAGCCACCACTCCAGCCCAATTTCATTCTTTTTAATAGTGAATAGAATATATATATTATATATGTTTTATGTATATGCCACAATCCATTCATCTAATGTTGGGTATCTGGATTGGTTCCATAATTTAGCCATTGTGATTGTGCTGCTATAAACATTGATGTGGCTATGTTGCTGTAGTATGCCAATCTTACTTAGATCTTTGGGGAAAATACAAAGGAGTAGGATAGCTGGATCATGTGTTACTTCCATCCCTAGTTTCCTGAGAAATTCCCATATGGTTTTCCAGAGTGTTTGTATTAGTTTCTAGCTCCACCAATAATGTGCAAATGTTCCTTTCCCCCCGCAACCTCACTAGGATTTATTGTTGTTCATATTCTTGTTATTTGCCGTTCTGACTGGTGTGAGATGAAATTTTAGTGTAGTTTTGATTTGCATTTCCCTGATTTCTAAAGATATTGAGTATTTTTTCACATATTTGTTTCTTCTACTGAGAAGTTTGTTTAGTTCTTTTTTTTTTTTTTAAGTGAGGACAGTGAGAGAGAGAGAGAATCAATTTTTATTGAGTTTTTCACGTGGCTTTTGTTGCTCTGACACTTTGCTGTGTACATGGGTGCTGCGGTTTGACCCCATGTACTCGCACATGCCGGACAAGTGCTGTAACTGCTGAGCCACCACTCCAACCCCTCTGTTTAGTTCTTTTGCCCATGTATTTATTTAGTTTTAAAGAGACTGTGTGTGAGAAAGAGAGATAAAGAGAGCGTTAATTTTAGTTTTTCATCTGGTTTTTATTTTTCCTTGACTTAGTTGTGTATGTGGTGCTGGGGATCAAACCTAGGTCCTTGCGCATGCCAGACAAGTGCTCTACCATTGAGCCACCTCTCCAGCCCCTTTTGCCCTTTTATTGATTGGATTATTTCTCTGGGAATTTTTTTTTAAGAAAGAGGGGACAGTGAGAGAGAGTGAGAAAGAGAGAAGCAGTGTCTATTTAGTTTTTCATGTGACTTTCTTTCCTCAGACACTTTGTTGCATATGTGGTGCTAGGGTTTGAACTCCTGTAATCGCACATGCCAGACAAGCACAGTAACCGTCAAGCCACCGCTCCTGCCCTCTCTTGTAATTTTTAATGAAGGATTCCTTCATTAAGGAAAGGTTTTACTTTTGTCTTAATAAATATTCCTGAAATATATGAAAGATAATTATTAGAAATACCATTAACAGAACATGTGTTGAATAAATCAACTTTTTCTGTATTGAACTAGAAAGCAGAGTTTGATAACTTCACAGATAAAAGGTATGACCTTTTGATTTCTTTCCCAACTTCTATTGATTTAAAGTTTCAAAAGGCAAAAAAAGTTAAGTTTTAATTTTGGTATTATCCAGAAAGTTACTAAAATAGTAAAGTATGTTTTTATTAAACATGTTACCTGTTTTATTTAAAGAAATTTTGAACATCTTATTCCTGATGCTCCTGAGCTGATACATGATTTTCTGGTGAATGAGAAGGATGCAAGTTGCAAAAGGAATGCATTTATGATGCTAATTCATGCAGATCAGGTGAAGTACTTTTTTAAAAAATACTTCTATGACTGTATTGAAATGACAATAAAAGTGTTACATAGGCCTGATAATGATTTCAGTTAGTAATTTTGTTTCTAGTAACTGTGATTTGAGTATTTTGATTTTTATATTTAATTTATATAAGAATATAAACCCTTTTTATATTTTATTTTGAGAGAGTCTTGCTAAGTTCCTGAGACTGGCTTTGAACTCACAATCCTCCTCTCTCTGTCTCCAGCGACTAAGATTACAGGTGTGCCCTGCTGTGCCTGGCTAAAAACATTTTTTTCACATACTGTGTATACATATTTATTTGGGGGGGGCATACTAGAATTAAACCTCGGGATGCTTCACCACTGAGCTATATCCCCAATCCCTTTTATTTTTTTTGTTTTGAGACATGGTCTCACTAAGTTACTGAGGATATTACTGAGTTGCACAGGTTGGACTCAAAATTGCAGTTCTCCTGCCTCAGCCTTCCAAGTAACTGGATTACCCATATCCAGCTCTGCTAGTGGTTAAAGTTTGTGGATCTGCTTTTGGTTAGCAGTGATTCTACATATGTTGGTGGCATCTAATTTAGAAATTTTTGATATTCAGTAATTGTCAAAATGTGGGAAATAAAATGCATGAAGACTGAAAAATACAGTCTGTCCATTCCTCTGAATTCCTTATACTGTCATTTTCCCCCCAGAGCTTCCTTTTTTATTTTTTCCTAATTTTACTGTGGTAAAATAAATATAGCATAAAATTTACCATCTTAACCATTTTTAAGTATGCAGTTTAATGGTATTAAATACATTCATGAAGTTTTGCAGCCATCATCACCGTCCATCTCCATGACTATTTTCTTCTTGTGAAACTGAAACTCTGGAACTGTTAGGCAGTGACTCTTTGTTCCCATTTCCCCCTTCCCCTAACAATCACCATTCTGTCTTTATGATTTCGACTACTCTGACTACCTCATATAAAGGGAATCATTTAGTATTTGTCCTTTTGTAACTCACTTATTTCACTTAGAATAATGTCACCAAAGTTCATCTATATTGTAGCATGTGTCAGAATTTCCTTCCTTTTTAAGGCTGAATAATATTCTACTCTGAAGTACGTACCACAGTTTGATTTCTCATCCATCAACGAACACTTGGGTTATTGCCACCTTTTGGCTATTGTGAATAATGCTGTGAATATGAATGTACAACTATCTATTTGAGTCACTACTTTAGGTATTATGAGTGTATACTCAGAAGTTAAATTGCTAGATTATATGGCAATTCTTTTAATATTTTGAGGAACAACCATACTGTTCTCCGTGGCTATTGTACCATTTTTACATTCCCCCTCGCAACACACGATGATTCCAGTTTCTCCATGTCTTTGCCAACACTTGTTATTTTTTTTTTTAAGAGAGAGGGACAGTGAGAGAGAAAGACAGAATCAGTTTTATTTAGATTTTCATGTGGCTTTCATTGTTTCCGACACTTTGTTGTGTACGTGGTGCTGAGTTCAAACCCATGTCCTCACTCCTGCCAGGAAAGTGCCTTAACTGCTGAGCCACCCACCGCTCCAGCCCATTATTTTCAGTTTTTTAATACTAGCCATCCTAAAGGGTGTGAGGTGATGCTAGATACTGTCATTTTCTTTCATGAACAAAATTATGAGAAGCTACTTATATGAGCCACAGTGTTTTGTTCTCTTGTAGAATTGGTTTTACTGATATGTACTTTTTATTTTGTGCTATTTACCTACATACATAAGAAGGGACATAATCAGAAATAGGTCAATTAAATTTATTGATATTTTAATGGATAGAGATTGTTGAGGCCTTAGTTCCCCATATCACACTGTATGTGAGGATTCACACAAAATTTTTCTTTTAAGTTTCAGTAGTGAGAATAACTATGTTCATAGGTAGCTGGTTTGTTTTCATTGCATGAATATACTGAATCATGAAATGCATAGTATTTTTCTCTTTGGTTTAACTGCTAAAAAATTCAGACTCCAGATTTGTGGCCTATATCTAGAAAAATATATTTTGACTTCCTCTCTTACATTTTATGTTAACTTCTTAACTTGTTTTCTTCATTTTTTTTCCCACTTAATTTCTCTGTGCCCTGGCTTCTTTATTTATTTTATATTTAAGCATAATGTGTGTTATTTTAAAAGTTGCGTTAAGGGGCTGGAGCGGTGGCTTGGTGGTTACAGTGCTTGCCCAGCATGCGCACATACACAGGTTCAAACCCCAGCACCCACATATACAACTAAGTGTTGGAGCAGCGAAGGCCATGTGAAAACCTCAATAAAAATTGATTCTCTCTCTCTCTCTTTCTCTGTCCTTCTCTCTTTAAAAAAAAAAGTGCTTCTCTCTTTAAAAAAAAAAAAGTTGCATTAAATAATGGTATCACATATGGTAGGGTATGATAAATATATTCTTAATTCTTTAGGATCGAGCTTTGGATTACCTAAGCACTTGTATTGATCAAGTTCAAACATTTGGAGACATTCTACAATTGGTTATTGTTGAGCTAATTTATAAGGTAAGAATAGTAATTTATGATGGGTAGGTAAACTCAACAGTTTAAGTCAAGGCTAAATAGTCTCTTTCTGGAGCACTATTAATGACCAGGAAAATATATTGTAATAATAAAAATGTGTGATAGCATGCCTATTAAAGTCTTTGTTTTTGTTTTTCTATTGGTTTGTTGTATGTTCCAAGGATGTGCTTCCGTTCTTTCTATACTTCTGTAAGAGATTCTATAAAAATTCATGGCTTGAGTCAGCATAATTGAGAAGAAATCATGTACTGCTCAACCACTAAATAGCTTTGGAATAAAATTCACAATTTTTCTTGATTATACATCAGTTGACTTTGGGTATCTATAAAGACCCCCTCCCCCACAAAAAACAAGTAAGAAAAAGAAAAAAAGCCATTAATGCTTTTCATGCTCCTTGTATGATTTAAAGGCAACCCTGTGTTGAGCAAGCCTATCAAAATTATTTTTCCAACAGTATGTACTCTATATCTCTGTCACATTTTGGTAATTCTTACAAGAGGTACCATATAAGACTACAGACTTAATAAATGTTATATATGTTTTGAGTGCTTCATTAACTAGCCCTTCTGCTACCTCTTTCTGTCTCCATGGGCCTCCCTATTCCCTGAGATAAAATTATTGAAATTAGGCCAGTTAATAAGCCTACAGTGGTCTCTTAAGTTTATATCTGCAAGAGAGAGAGACATCTCTCACTGTAAATCAAATGCTAGAAATGATTAAGCTTAGTACTATGGTTTGGATAAAAGTTCAGATATTACAGAAGGCTCAGACCATAGAGGTGGTGGGACCTTTAAGAGACAAATTCTAGTAGGGACACTGCCCTCAGAAAACATTAAGGGAATTCTAACGGGACATTGAATTAGTTCTTGCATGAGGATTATTATAAAAAGACTAAGTCTGCCCCTTCCCAAAAGCCTAATCCAGAGTAAGGTCCTAACTCTTAATTCTGTTAAAGTTTGAGACAGATAAAGAAACTGCAGAAGAAAACTTTTAAACTATCAAAGTAACTTTGAGGTTTAAGGAAAGAAGCTGTCTCCATAATGTTGAAGTGCAACGTTTTTGTGACTGGTACTAATAGAAGCCAACAAAAATATAGATTAGGAATGGCTTTATTTAATAGGATAGTAGAGGGGCAAGAGTGGTAGCTTAGTGGTAAAACTCTTGCTTGGCATGATTGAGGAATTGGATTCAAACCCCTGCACCACATGTACAGCTAAGTGTCAGAGAAACTAAAACCAGATGAAAAGATAAATAAAATTGATTCTCTTTAAAAAAAATAAGATAATGAAGACAAAACACCTGCGGCAGGCACAACTAACAGATTATAACTGTCTTTGCTTCAGTAGGAAAGGAGCCCCTCCCAGCTAGGGTACCAATCATTTAGAATTGACATTTAAAATGATACTGGAATTGCAAATATATAGTTCCTTTTAATTCATATGTATGGTTTAGGGGTGCCACTGAACTTCTTAAAAATAGTTATACCCTGCTATGGAGGGATTTCTTTGTTTAGTAGGTCTAGATTATATTAAGAGGAATAGTTTCTAAATCATGTCAAAGTAGTAGAGATTTGACTATATATATTTTAAGGAAATCTAATCTATTAAATTTAAAAGAAAAATAAGTAACATGTGCTTCACCAGTATGTATTTAGAAAACAATACAAGTTTTTAGTTTCCTCTCCGGTAATGAATATAGTCCTAAATAATAGGAAATAATAATTGAAAGAAAAAGTTTGTCTTTAATGCTTGAATAACAGGTGTTTTCCTTTTGTCAGCTGTTGATTTATGTCATCTGTTATGTTTTCCTTTTTGACATGGCATCCAGAAGAAAAATTTAGACCAAACTCAATATCCTATCACAGTACTCAGATTAGTGGACTTGGTTAATGTGTCGTTGCTTTTGTGTTACTTTACTTTTCTCTTTCACTTGTGTAGTGTGCATATCTCTTATTAATAAGCCATCTAAAAATTTTTTGTGACGCAATGAAAATATATGATTGAATGAATAAAGGAATAAGTAATTGTAATAGATACGTGAAATTAAAATTCTTGTTGAAAGCATCCATGTTGTATAATGTTGTCTAACCCCATGTTGGCCAACATCTTTGTATGTCTTATAGGAATATTATTAGCTTTTGTTGGATGCATGTAATCCCAGTGACTCGGGAGGCTAAAATAGGAGAATCACAAGCATGTTTTCTTTTCCAGGTCTGTCATGCGAATCCATCAGAAAGAGCTCGTTTCATTCGTTGCATCTATAACTTATTACAGTCATCCAGCCCTGCTGTAAAATACGAAGCTGCTGGGACATTGGTGACACTGTCAAGTGCACCGACTGCAATCAAGGTACTGTTTATTTCTTTTGGAGCCAGATTAGATGGTAGATATGCTATCTTATCACTCATGATTTAGTAACATTGCAGTTCGCTATATGGTTACATGGCAAAAAAGAGAACAATAAATTTTGTAAAATTATTTGCTTCCTTACAGATTCCAATCTTCTTCTTGCTTTCATATGCACACACATTAAGGAATTTTTTTTTTAAAGAGAGAAGGACAGTGAGAGGGAGGGAGAGAGAAAGAGAGAATCAATTTTATTTTTTCATTTGGCTTTTGTTGCTCACTGCACTGTATACGTGGTGCTGGGGTACGAACCTGAGTCCCTACACTTGCAAGGCGAGCGCCAAAACTGCTGAGCCACTGCTCTAGCCCACATGAAGGATTTTTAATAAATGTTACATACTAAAATATTTTTTTGACTCAGTGATCTTTAAATTCCTTTTTTTCCCCTGTATTATGCAGATGTTTTAAGCTTTGTCCCCCAAAGTGAAATATGCTTAACAGCTCTACTTATCAAGATTCCCTATCTGATTTTTTCCTTAGTTTCCATCCTTCTTTTTTTGGCTGTTAAAAGTATTTCTGAGGGCTTGGGAATTTAGCTAAATGGCAGACAGAGCTCTTGCCTCCCATGTACAAGGCCCTGAGTTCAGTCTTCAGCCCTAAAAAAGTGTTTCTGAGCCTGGCATGCCTGCACACATCTGTAAGCCTGACCACTTAAGAGGCTAAGGCTGGGGAATCACAAGTTTGAGGCTAAGCTTGCACAACTTCAAGAGACCCTGTCTCAAATTTAAAAATGAAAAGAACTGGGGATATAGCTCAGTGGTAGAGCACCCCATATCTGCCAGTAGCAATCCCTTTCAGTCTACATTCCTTTGACCAAAATGTATAATAAGCTAATACAGGGATTAATGAGTATATTTTGACTTCTTAGGGATTATCTGACTTATTTTTCAGATTCTATGTATGACTTATTAAAATGCATTTTTTTTTTTTTTTGTATAGGCTGCTGCTCAGTGTTACATTGATTTAATTATTAAAGAGAGTGACAACAATGTGAAGCTTATAGTTCTGGATCGATTGGTAGAATTAAAAGAGCATCCTGCTCATGAAAGAGTCCTCCAGGTAAATGTCATCTTAAAGAGAGATTCTAAATAAGTATTTTTCAAATTTTAATCATTCCCAAGCCTTGTTATCTTAGTTAACTTAAAACTTTGAAGACTGGGGAGTTTAAATTTTGGTCAACTAAAGTGAAACTCTTGACTCACCATATAACCTTTGGGGGTATTGTATTTGTCATAAAAAGAATTTCTAAAATGAATGTAATATGTTTTGTCTTTTTTATTTGTACTGTTCTGAGTGTGAATAGCAATAGTGTGTTTATTTTAATTTTAATATAGTTTATATTTTTTGGAAAAACATACCAATTGATTGGAAATAAAAGATGATCAGATTCTAGAAAAATTAATAGTATACTTACTAAGCCTATGAGAATAATGATGGCTATAAGAACAAAGACTTACTAAATGCAATGCTGATCTTTGAATAGAACAACAATGAAAAATTGCCATAAAGGACATTGTTAGGACAGTTTGAGAAATGTGAATATGGACTATATATTAGCTAAGAGTATGAATAAGTATTAAATTCTCTGAATGTGGCATTCACATAGTGTTTATTTAAGAAATTGTCCAGGAATGGTAATGTAGCTCACTGGTAGAGTGCTTGTCTAGCGTGTGTGAGGCCCTGGGTCCAATCCCCATCACCATCGAAAAAAAAATTATCCTGTGTTCCTGGGATATATACACTAAGATGCTTAGGAGAGATTGTGATAAAGCAAATATGGCAAAATATTAACAATTGGTGATGTAGGTGAAGGGTATATAAGAATTTGGGGGGAAATCCTAAAGGCAGCCAAGTTTGTAGAGGTTCCTGTAGTGCTACTCCTGGCAACAGGTTACAGAATTCAGTTGCAGTGGGGAACATTTTTAAAAAGCTATTTAAAAGCCTTTTGGGGGAAAACGTGATGCAGATTCTTTTATGTTGGGTTTGGATTCAGCTGGAAAAACAACCATTTTATATAAATTGAAGCTGGAACAAATTGTGACTATCTTCTCTGCAATAGGTTTCAGTGTAGAGACAGTAAAATATAAAAATAACAGCTTCAGCGAAAAAGTATTTTGCACCTCTAGGGTACTAAATAACTCACACAATCAATAAAAATGCAAAGAGTTAAAAAAAATTTAGAGTGATCAGCAGCAGTAAGGGATTGGAGGTGGAGAGAGTGCTGGGGAGATACTGCCAAATTATACTGCTATATTGCATGCATGTATGAATATGTAACAACAAATCTTATTATGTACAAATTAAATGCACCAATAAAAAATGTGGGTGCAGGGGGACAAAAAACAACTTCACAGTTTGGGATATTGGTAGCCAGGACAAAATCAACCTTTGTGGCAACATTATTTCCAGAACACCCCAAGTTCTGATTTTTGTGGTTGATAGTGAGGCTAAGGAAAAACTAATTAGAATATTATCGAAAGATGAACTCAGAAACCGTTTTATTGGTGTTTGTAAATAAACAGAATCTTCCCAGTGCTGTGAATGCAGCAGAGATAGTGACAAGCTCAGCTTACATTCCCTCCACCAGAGAAACTGACACATTCAGGTTACTTGTGCTACTAGTGGAGATGGGCTTTACAAAGGCCTGCATGACTCCCCATCTGTCTCAAAAACCAGAAATGACCTAAAGCAGTCTATTGCCTGTGCATTGTGGCAAAGCCAATTAGCCTCCTCTGAGTATATGTGCATGTGTGAGGAACCTTGGCAGGAGTGGGGACAGTTTTCTCATTTCGTGCCTTATATATCCCACTGTATAAGAAAACCAGTATTACATTTTAAGGGGAAAATAAAAGAATTCTTGGAACTTAAAAAAAACAGCTTAAAAATTTTTTTAAGGGCTGGAACAGTGGCTCAGCAGTTGCAGCGCTTGCCTGGCACATGCAAGGATGCAGTTCAAACCCCAGCACCACGTACACAATGAAGTATTAGAACAACAAAAGCCACATAAAAAAACTAAATGAAATTGATTCTTTCTCTCTCTCTCTCTTTAAAAAAAGAAACATAAAGCTTTAACGAAGTAAAATCATTGGTGAATTAGATTTGCCATATTTAAAAATATGTCATAGTTTTTTTGAAGTATGCATCTTTTTAAATATTACATTTTTCTACAGAGCCAAATAGTAACGTTGCACTTAACACAGTTAACAATTTCTTAATAGTATACTAAATCTAGATTCATATTTTTACAGTTGTCCCAGAGGTGCCCTTTGTGTTTAGTTTGACCCATTCATGATAATATGTCATTCTGGTTGTTATATCATTTCATTCTCTTAATTTTGAACAGTATCTTTTTTCTTTTTCTTTTTTTAAGAGAAAAAATCAATTTTATTTATTCATCTGGTTTTTGTTTTTCCAACACTTTTTGCGTACGTGGTGCTGGGATTTGTACCAGGTCCTTGTGCATGCCAGAAAAGCATTCTAACCACTGAGTCACTGCTCTAGTCCCAACATCTTTTTTGATGGCATTGGTTTGTTGAAGTGATGAGACCAGTTCTCCTTCCTGTGAAATGCCTCTCTTGGATCTAGCTGGTTACTCTTGTGATTTCATTTAACTTGTTCCTGTGGTGTCTGTGTTTCCTAAAAACTCTGTTGGATATAAAGTTTGATAGTCGTAGTAGTTTGACTGTACCATCTGTGCTATTATTAGTTCTATTGTATATCGTCAGGAGACCCAAAATATCTAGTTTTTTTTTTTTACCATTAGTAGCTTTATTATTAGTGAAAGGATGGGTGATGATAGAACCATTCTTCAGTTAAACTTTTCTTTTGTGACCAGAAAAATTGGTGTTAATCCTTGATTGTTTGCTCTTTTTTAGGATCTGGTAATGGACATCCTAAGAGTTTTGAGCACACCAGACTTGGAAGTACGCAAGAAAACTCTGCAGTTAGCATTGGATCTTGTTTCTTCTAGGAATGTTGAAGAGGTAAAAAAGAAAATGTGATACTACTTTGTAAGAGCTCAAACGAAACAGGATTTAATTCTCACTTATTTTTACTTTGTCTGTAGTTGGTTATTGTCTTGAAGAAGGAAGTGATTAAAACAAATAATGTGTCTGAGCATGAAGACACTGACAAATACAGACAACTTCTTGTACGAACATTGCACTCCTGCTCTGTCCGATTCCCAGATATGGCTGCAAATGTTATTCCTGTGGTATGTAATTCTGATGACCTTAATTTTGAAATTCTCCAGAAGATATATTTGTTAAATTTTTAATTATTCAACAGTTAATCTGGAATGTTGACTTTCTAGAACCACAAAATCTCAAGGTAAAAGTGATCATTATGTCTACCCTAAAGTTCAGAGGCTAAAGATATCTTTTCTTACATCTTCATCCAAAAAAAAAAAAAAAGAACATAGTAATTTAAAAAACAAAAAAACCCTGCATATTACTTTAATTGATATTCATTATAATTTCCTAAAGTAAAATTATGCTGCATATATATGTCTGTGTATACATATATGCATACTTTTTTCTTCAATAAAGCAAGTATTTCAAATAGGTATACATAGATACATAGATATAGATCTCTATGTGTATATACACACACACTTTTTTTTTCCCAGTACTAGGGCTTGAACCCTGGGCATGTTGGGAAGCTCTCGTGGGTCAAGTCTTGCTAAATTGCCAAGGCTGGCCTCAAACTTGCATTCTTTCTGCCTCTGCTCCTCTTAGCATGCTCCATCACAAGTTTTTGCTCTGAAAGTTGAAAAAAATCAGTTATGGGAAAATTTTAGATGAGTAGAATATTTTGCTTTCTGTTCCTGTTAGATATATGAATAGGTTATTGTCATTGAAAATTTTGCCTTTGACTTTTAAATATCTTACTTATAGTCACAGTTTAGGATCACGCACTTGATATGAGATGTAGTGTTTTCTGTTTTTTGGTAGCACTGACGATTGAACCCTGGGTTTACATGTTAGGTGAGCACTCAACTACTGAATTACATCCTTAGCTCTTTTCATTTTATTTTGAGGGAGGATCTCTGTGCACTGCTGAGGCTAGCCTTGAACTTGCACGCTTTCTGCTATAAGCCCCTGAGTACCTGGGATCACAGGTGTAGACCATGCCTAGCTTGAGCTGTGGTTGTCTAGATTCTCTTTCATAGTGAGTTTTTTTTTTAATGAAATAATATTATATATATATAAATTCTGAAAATTAGATTTACCCCCAAGATCCCCCCTGTGGTGAGTTTTATAATAAAACTTTGCTGCCATAGAGAAGCCGTTGTGATTTTTTTCATGGTACTAATTGTTTCTCAGTTTACATTTTGTTATGTATTTGAAACTTACTAAGTTACATTCTCTTCAAATTTCTTAATTTTTTTTTCCTTTTGGCACTGGGGATTGAACCCAGGGATGCTTGCTTTACCATTGAGCAACATCTCTAGTTCTTTTCTATTTTTTATTTTGAAATAGGTCTAAGTTATTAAAGCTAATCTCAAACTTGGAATCCCCCTGCCTCAACCTCCTGAGTTGATGGAATTATAGGCGTGCACTACTGCTCCCAGATTTTAATTTATTTCTTGTCTTAGGTCATTTTCCCCTGAAAATTGTCTATTTACCAATCCTATACTCCCCCACCTTTTTTTCTTCTTTTAGTTAATGGAATTTCTCAGTGACAGTAATGAAGCAGCAGCCGCTGATGTCCTGGAGTTTGTTCGTGAAGCCATTCAGCGCTTTGATAGCCTGAGAATGCTGATTGTTGAGAAGATGCTTGAAGTCTTTCATGCTATTAAATCTGTCAAGTAGGTTTAAAATGTAATTAAGTATAATGTCATGTGAGCATTGTATCAGTTTTTATCTTCAAAGAGCCAGTTGATAAGAAAGTATTATTGAAAGAACTGGACTCGGTGGGACGTACCAGTAATGTCAGCTACTTGGGAAGCTGAGTTATAAGGATCACAATTTGAAGCCAGCCTGGGTAGCTTTGAGAAGCTATCTCAAAATAAAAATTTAAAAGGGCTGGGGATGTAGCTCAGTGTTAGGGCACTGGGTTCAATCCCTTATAATGGTCAGGGGGGGACCCAGATTTTATTTATTTATTTATTTATTTATTTATATATGGGGGGGAGGGAAGAGAAGCTAAATTTCTTTTAGGATTGATTAGGTTTCACTATTCTGATTTTGTCTTTTTATATTTTTTAAATGGTGTCTTTTTGGATTACTCTTATTGTTCATGTCTACCATTAGCATTTGTTAAAGAGAAAGATTGAAAATGCAAGGCATGCATTTCTTTTCAGTTGGCCCTTACTAAAGAGAAAGGACTATTGATTTTTATTATTTGTGATACTGTTACTCAAATCCAGGACCTCAAGCATGCTAGGCAAATACTTTGCCACTGAACTTATTCCCAGCCCCGAGAAAGGGTTGTTGAATGCAAATTTTCTTTCATTTTAAGAATCTGATGGCTGGCCAGATACCACACACATATGTAATCCCAGCTACTCAGGAGCCCGAGGCAGGAGGATTTCATTTCAGGACAGCTTTGGTAACTTAGTAAAACTCATCTCAAAAATAAAACATAATCCTGTGCCTGTCCCACCATTGTATTTTAGAAGCACATAACCTGTCTGGTTTCAGAGGTTCACGGCTGAACACGAATTTGCCTTGGGGTGAATCATACCTAGAATCTCACCTGTATCTGATTAGATGAGCATTTGCACTTTAACGTTGATGCTGAAGTGAGTTAAGACTCTGGAAGCTGTTGAGCTGTGACCTATACATTTTGCATGGGAAATAGACATGAATTTGGGAGTGGCAATGAGGAGTGAAATGTGATAGACTGAACTGTTTCCCCCAAATGTCTTTGTTAAAGCCCTAACTCCAGTGTAATTATATATAAGAAGCTTATAGGAGATAATTAATGAGGTCATAAAGATAGGATCCTAATCTGATAGGATTGGTAGCATTATAAGAATAGGAAGACAAAGGGGTCACTCCACACGCACACACTGAAGGAAGGCCATGTGAGAATATTGCAGGAGGGTGGTGGTCTATACAGCAGGAAGAAAACCCCCACCAGGAACCAAATCTTGAATTTGCCAGCCTCCAAACCAGCACCTGATCTTGAATTTGCCAGCCTCCAAACTGGGAGAAATAAATTTCTGTTGTTTAATCCCAAAAATAATAATAAATAATAAAAAATAGGAAGGGCTGGGAATGTGAGAATGTAGATTAGGGTAGGATGCTTGCCCAGCATATACAAGGCCCTAGGTTCAGTTCCCAATACCACAAAAAAAAGAAGAAGAATCTGATGAATATACTATGACAGACTTTCATTACATCTGCTTAGATAAGAAGGATGGGAGCAGTACAAAAGAAACTTTATAATATAAAAATATATTGATATGATATATATAGAACTGAGTGAGATTCTCTCCCTTCATGAGAAGAAATCATGTCATATCATTGACAACCAGCCATAAACTCCTAGAACTTCAGTTTTTATAATGTTTCTTTTAAAAAAAAAAAATCCTAGGGAAAAGATGAGTGAGGACTGCAGTCAGTTTCAACTTTTTTTTTTTTTCTTTTTGATACCAAAGATCTAACCCAGCAGTGCTTAACCCTTGAGGTATATCGCCAGCCAGTTTTTAATTTTTTATTTTGAGACAAGGTCTCACTAAGTTGCTGAGGCTGGCTTTGAACTTGCTATCCTCCTGCCTCAGCCCCTGAGCTGGGGGATTAGAGATGTGCACCACCACTCCCAGCTAGTTTTAACATTTTAAACTAGAAGAACTGTTGCTGGGGGGTTTTT
>PVKS010043633.1:0-14904 GCA_004027875.1 Aplodontia rufa | reverse complement strand
TCCTGACAACCGCTATATCAAAAAATGCTAACTCATTCCAATTCTACATATTTGGAAGATACATTATTTTCTGGAAAAATAAATGGATATCTTGAAGCTATTCACACACAGATTTCTACCAAAGAGGTTGTTTGAGAAGAGGAAGATTGAAATTCAAGAGGAAAAAAAAATACTGACAGCAGATTATGCAAATTTGTCTGCAGGGTTTTTTAAAGAAAAATATTAGTTTTTCAATATTTTTCATGACAGATCTTGTTATTTAAAAAGCAGTCTTCTATTCTCAATAAGACACATCGTTTATCTTGGAGAGTTTTAATAAACTTTAAAAATAAATGTGAAATTGGTTGGAATCACATTTGATTGCTTAAAAATCGGTAGTTATTAAATTTACCTGTGAGAGTCATTGTGTTTAAATGCTGAACCTTTTTCATGACTGCATAATGTACAAAGAATATAAGATGAAATGTGCGTAGCCATTTACAGAGTAATGGAAAATGCATTCATAATTCTGTCTTAAAGGGAATCTGGTAGAGAGTCGTATGATTTCTGTGTTTATCTATTCCATGATGCTGGAGATCGAACTCAGGGCTCAGCCTGAACTTCACCTCCAAAGCACACCCTCAGTCCCAGTATCTTTATTTCTTGGGGGGATAGATAGATTTAAATGATATATAGAAATATAGATATATAGATATATATATATAGATATATAGAAATATAGATATATATATATATAGAAATAGGTAGATATACTTATTTGTTGATGCAATATCATTTAAATCTATGTATCTATGTCTACATAAATATACCTAGATTTTAAAAATCACATTCTATGTATTTGATTTTTTGAAAGGTTTATTGAGGAGTTGTATTGTTCTATAATCATGAATGCAAATTCAGTAACAACCTGATATACCCGTGATCCTAATGCAGAATCACCTCTGCATCAAAATTATTTTAAGATAATAATCATTTAAAGAATAAACATTGCTTTTCCTGAAGTTTGCTCACATCAAATATTCAATATAGGTCAGAAGACATGGGAATTCTTCAAAATACATAGGTTTCTTGTGTTTTTTTGTTATTTGCATGAATTATATTTTGCTAAAAGGGTCAGATTCAGCTTGAAATTCTATGTAGAAATTTCTATAGAGGATTTAAAAGCACACGTTTTATTCCTGATCACACGTCACCTTTGACCATCCATGATGGTCCATGGTCACTGGTCCGCCATAGAAGGGGTCTTTGTCTCCACTGGAGGAGGCCAGCCTCTAACTGTCTCTCACCATCCACATGGCTGAGATCAAACCAAGACATCTCTGGGTGAAAAAGAGTGAGGGTCAAATTATTACTGAATGCAAAAGTTTTAGCAAAACAAAAATGTATTACTAAATCTATATATCTAGCTATATATGTACACACACACACACACACACATAGTTTTGTTCATGACAAAGATCTCTCTGAGACTCCACATGGGCAATGACCACCATCTTGAATGTATTTGATAGCATTGAATACTGTACCAAGGTTAAAATGCTTAATTCAATGCCATGTGTATTTTATTATAAGTTTAACTATCTATAATAATATACAGTCCATATAATAAAGTCTAATTTGTCATAGATTTCAGCATTGCTAACAGAGGAACAGTTCCAATGCTCTCACCACAACTATCCTCAGTGTGTACGGGGATGGAGACACTGGGTAGATTAATGCATAGAAAGCACCGTAAGTGACCACACAAAAATATTAGAACTTCAGAGATATTTGAATAAAGTGATTTTATATTTATTCATAATTTTTAAAGTAGACATAATTAAATAAAATATGTAGCGATGCAATATCTTAATCAAATTAACTTCATCTGTATAAATTAATGTTATAAAGAAGGAGGGAGAGGGAGAGAGAAATAGAGAATGAACTTAATTTAGTTTTTCACATGACTTTTTTTGCTCTGACACTTTCTTGTGTACGTGGTGCTGGGGCTTAAAGTTACATCCTTGCACATGCCAGGCAAGCACCTATAAGCACTGAGCCACAGCTCCAGCCCTTGTATAAATTAATAGATACATTAATATATAGATCACACACATTTTGGATTTCAGGTTTGATTACTAAGGTCTCCCAGTGCAATCAGCTCACCTCTGCACATATCTGCATTAACAGAGGTCTTGGAGGACGCCTCACATCCAAGCCGGGAGAGTGGGGGGCACATAAGGATCCCCAAGAGTGTCCCCAAGGAACCTGCAGCTCCAATAACTGACACCCATTATGACCACATCGACATCCGACTGGATGCAAAATGACTTAGAGCTCATTTGGAATCCATCCTTGGGTCAACGAATGGTGTACCCCATGGAAGAGCCACAGGAGAGCTGGAGAGGCCACACTTGGGCTCCCATTCCAGAATCGTTGGAGAATTCTATAAGCCAATACTCCATTCAGTAAGAATATGGTAGGAGTCTCCTTGGTGGCCACAATGCAGAGTCATAAACCTGGTTTTACAGACGTTTCTCCCAGTCCAGGAAAGCAGGACGCTGAGACTGGCTGCTTCCACAGCCTCCAGGGAGGCTCCTTCCTGCCTTCACCAGATCCTGGGGTCCAGGTGTCCCAGGGCTGGTGGCCCCATCACCACAGTCTCTAACTCCATCTCCTCCTCTCTGTCTGTGCCTCCTCTTCTGTACTTGTAAGGACACTGGCATTGCATTGAGGGCCACCCTGCTCCAGGAGGAGCTCAGCTCAGGATCGTGCACTGATTCCATCTGCAGAGTCCCTGATTCCACACAAGGTTCATGCACAGGTTCTGGGGTCAGGATGTGGACAGGACCAATCTCTCACCATCGTGTCCAGCTGCCTCCACAGCCTCCAGCGAGGCTCCTTCCTGCCTCTCCCAGCTCCTGGGACTCCAGGCCTCCCTTAGTGATGGCCTCATCATTCCAGCCTCTGCCTCCATCTCCTCCTCTGTCCCTGAGAGGACACTAGCATTGCATTGAGGGACACCCTGCTCCAGGAGGAGCTCAGCTCAGGATCCTGCACTGATTCCATCTGCAGAGACCCTGCTTCCACACAAGGTCCATGCACCAAACCAATCCATCGCTGCTCAACGAGCCCTCAACTGCTCTTCCATTTCTCTGACTTTGCAACCAAAGTCCTTCAAGGTCATCTAAGCATAGCAGCCGGTTTTCCAAGTGTTCCCTGTGAAACCAGCTCAGCTCCGTATCTCACTCGTCCCTGATGAAGACTTCCGTGTGGATGTGGCTAGTGACGTTATTTTTGTGAAGCATTTTCGCTCCGTTTCATCTTCAAAGGCTCCAATCGTGGGTAAAGGAAGACCTGTGCCCAACTGGGTACCAGTGTTTCCTGAAATTGCGTTGATGGAACATAAATCTCAGGATCGTGTCTTCTAGGGTGATTTTCTCTTGAATCAAGCTTAGGGGTAGCAAAAAGACACGGACCATGTTCTTCTCAAGAGTCTCCCGTTCATTGGAACCCTTCGATCTTCTCTATGCACAATAGACGCACGGAAAACTCATGCAAGTTGTGCAATCTCATACACGCACGTGTTCTTCTACGATGTCGTCTGCTTAGCATGGCGAATCTCTCTCTCTTCCACACAAAATAGAGAGAGATGGTTTCACACAGACACATGGATTGGAATGATTTCACAGCACGTATGTGTACTCGACCACATATTTCAATGCGATAGCTGTTATGATTTAGATATGAGGTGTCTCCTACTTCTCATGTGTGAGACAATACAAGAAAAAATAGCACGTAAATGATTGAAATATGAGAGACTCAATCTACTCAATCTGCTAATCCACTGATAAATAGCTCTAAATTAACTGCAGGCAGGTGGGGTGTAGCTGGAGGAGGGGGTCACTGGGCTTTGTGGACTATATCCTGTCCCTGTCTTCTCTTTCTCTCTCTGCTTCCTGGTGCCAGGTCCTGAGAGGTATAGACTAATAGTGGATTAATCCACTTGCATGGACTAAGTGGATAGTGCCTGGAGGTAGGTGGTGTGTGGCTGGAGGAGGAGGTCACTAGGCTGTGTCTTTGGGGACTATATCCTGTCCCTGGTTTCTCTTTCTCTCTCTGTTTCCTGGTGCCAGGTCCTGAGAGGTGTAACCCAATCAGTGGATTAATCCACTTGCATGCACTAACTGGGTGGTGACTGCAGTCATATTTGGTGTGGCTGCAGGAGGAGGTCACTAGGCTGTGCTTTTGAGGACTATGTCTTCTCGCTTGCTCCTCTTTCTCTCTCTGCTTCCTGGTGCCAGGTCCTGAGAGGTATAGACTAATAGTGGATTAATCCATTTCATGGACTAACTGGATAGTGCCTGGAGGTGGGTGGTATGTGGCTGGAGGAGGAGGTCACTGAGCTGTGCCTTTGGGGACTATGTCCTGTCCCTGGCTTTTCTTTCTCTCTCTGTTTCCTGGTGCCAGGTTGTGAGAGGTGTAACCCAGTCAGTGGATTAATCCACTTGTATGGACTAACTGGATGGTGACTGTCATATTTGCTGTGGCTGGAGGAGGAGGTCACTGGGCTGTGCCTTTGAGGACTATGTCTTCTCCCTGGCTCCTCTTTCTCTCTCTGCTTCCTGGTAACAGCTCCTGAGAGATGTAGTCCCATCAGTGGATTAATCCACTTGCATGGACTAACAGGGTGCAGGTGCAGTATAGCTGGAGGAGGAGGTCACTGGGCTGTGCTTTTGAGGACTATGTCTTCTCGCTTGCTTCTCTTTCTCTGTCTGCTTCGTGGTGCCAGGTCCTGAGAGTTATAGACTAATAGTGGATTAATCCACTTGTATGGACTAACTGGATAGTGCCTGGAGGTAGGTGGTGGTGTGGCTGGAGGAGGAGGTCACTACGCTGTGTCTTTGGGGACTATATCCTGTCCCTGGCTTCTCTTTCTCTCTCTGTTTCCTAGTGCCAGGTCCTGAGAGGTGTAACCCAATCAGTAGATTAATCCACTTTAATGGACTAACTGGATGGTGACTGCAGTCATATTTGCTGTGGCTGCAGGAGGGGGTCACTGGGCTGTGCCTTTGAGGACTATGTCTTTTCCCTGGCTCCTCTTTCTATCTGTGCTTCCTGGTAACAGCTCCTGAGAGATGTAGTCCCATCAGTGGATTAATCCACTTGCATGGACTAACAGGGTGCAGGTGGGGTGTGTCTGTAGGAGGAGGTCACTGAGCTGTGCCTTTGGGGACTATAGCCTCTTCTTAGCTTCTCTTTCTCTCTCTCTCTCTGCCTCCTGGTGCCAGGTCCTGAGCTGCTCTCCTCCTCCACACCCTTCCACCATGATGTTCTGCTCCCCTTGGACCCACATATATGGAGTCGACCAACCATGGACTGAACCCTAAAACCATGAGCCCCAAAGAAACTTTTGTATCAGTACTTGGATGATGGGAACTGGGGAGGGAGAAGGCAGGTGTGCTAGATTGAGATGAGAGACAGGTTTTTGCTCCTCCTGCCATTTTATTCTATCAGTCCCTGGATGATGTTCACCCACATTGCTGGAAACAGATCTTCTACTGGCTCAAGTTGTGACCTCTTCTGCAAACACCTCTTGATATAGTTTCATTAGAAACTGTTCCCCAAAGACTCAGGTCTTCCAAGTCTGGTCCACAGTGTAGGTGGATCATTGGATCCATTGGATCCTGCAAGCTCTGATCTCATTGATGGGTCCATCCATTCGCCGCAGCCATATGCACAGGTGGAGATTGGGGCAAGTCATTGCATCGTTGAGGCTGTGATCTCATTAATGGGTCCATCCATTGGGAGCAGCCATATGCACCGGTGGAGATTGGGGAAGTCACTGGATCATGCAGGCTATTATCTTATTGATGGGTCCACCCGTTGGGAGCTGAAAGGACTTTTAGGAGGCACCGCATCCTCGGTAGGTGCAGCTCAGTTAGAAGAAGTTGGTCGTTGGGACTTTGCCCCTGGGGACTGAATCTTATTCTTGTCTTTCCTTTCTCTACTTCTTGACTTTAATGAGCCTCTTTCTTCCTCCTCCATGCCCTTCCGCCATGATGTTCTGCTCACCTCAGACCCTGAGCAGTGGACCCAGCTGACCGCACACTCAACCTCTGAAACCTTGAACTACAATAAACATTTCCTACTTTTTCTCAGGGATTCTCATCACAGCAACGAAGAGCTAACTCATACAATCCTCAACATACCCTTAAGAAAGGTTTTAGGAACAATGTGGGCCTCCATTACACCAGTCAGGTTGACACAAAAGATAACCTATCATACCCTACTCTGGAAAAATCAAATACAGACATGAATGGGTAGAGAAAGACACGATTTACATACTGCTATTTTAATCATCCATAAGTAGACTTCCAGAGATGTTGGCCATCTAGTAAAACCCTCCACTAGTTACCTTTTTCTTTGTTTTTCTTTTCCCTCTATAATTTTCATATATGAGAAAGAACGCAAGACCCTTGAAGTTCTGACCTTGGCATATTTCTCTTTAAAAAATTCTGTGAAGTTCTTTTTCTTTCCCTTCAAATAACATAATTTCATTTTTTTTCATGGCTGAATAAAACCCCTTTCTGTCTATATGCCACCCTTTCCTTATCCATTGTTATATTGGCCAAATCACTTTGTTATATTCCTGCATATAGAAATGCAAATGCCAGCATCAGACACAACTATAATGCACCAATAAAAAACATTAAAATAAAACACCTCTGAGCAAGAAGATATCACTCATGGAATGAGCTGTTAATAAAAGAAAGATTTAAAACTATCTTGCAATCAAAATCTTAAAATGAGACAGAAGAAAAGAAAGGAAATTTCCATATGGGGGAGGCAGTTAATGAAACCTGAAATCCCAGCAACTCAGGAGGCTGACATAGGAGGATTGCAAATTTGAGGCCAGTCTCAAATAATATATATATCTAATAATGTGTATATCTAAATATGTTTTATACATTATATATAATCATAAAAATATAAACATATATACAATTATATAAATATATATGATAACATGTTTATAAATGTATATGTATATAAATATGTATTCATTTATATAAACATGTAAGTATATAAATATGCTTATTCATCTAAATATATAATATATAATACATTCATATATTTATATGCTTACACATAAGTATGCTTCTACATAAGTTTATATATATTTAGATATACTTTTATATATATAAATCTATATTCATATGTAAATTTCAGTGTATTTTTGTGTTACCTATGTATCTATATACACATATAAATAATTATTCCTTCTAACTTATTAGATGCAAAACAGGTGCATACATATATTGAAAAGTCATGAATTATGTGGTTCATCTATCTACAATTATCACAGGATAATAGAAGAAGGCAGATTTCACAAGCAGGCACACTCCACACAGTACCATGTCAATTCCGAGAATTTGAGAATTTGAAGTTCAAGTCTCTAAAATGATTGATTTGTGCAATGGCTTTGCCTGAGAAGATAAAGCCAGAGGGAAAAATAACAAGTTAAAAGAATTCAGATGGGAGACCTTCTCCTCCAATAGCAGGAACCCAGCTTATAGAGCAGTTCTATCTGACAAAGTTAGAAGCCCAGATGCTCAGGAGGCTGAGGCAGGAGGATAGCAAGGTGGAGGTCAGCCTTAGCAACTTAGCAAGGCCCTAAGCAATTTAGTGAGACCCTGTCTCAAAAATCAAAATAAAAAATTATAAAGGGCTGAGTATGGATATAAAATAATTCCAAAATATCCAGGTCTTTCAAGCTATAGGGAAGGATTATAATGTATCAATTAGGTAAGAATCTCATACGAGCCCCATGGAGATTTGTGTCCTTGAAATACATGGTTTTTATTCTTTATTATTAGGAAGATTTTTAAAGAAGGAAGGGAGGCAGGGAGGAATGGAGGAACACAGTCTAAAACTGTGAAAAAAGGGAAAAAAATTATCTAAATCGTGATACAAGTTTTCATTCAGCATGCATTTAAAATTAAATTAAATTAAGGCTGCATTTTTGCATAGTATAATTACATCATTTACATGAGGTAGTAATTGGGCATGACTCTCTCCTCTGTTTTTACAAGACTTCCTTTTTTTAAGATAAAAAGTTACTCAATGTGAGGGAAAGCTGAGGATGTAGCTCAGGGAAGTAGGACTTGCCTGGCAGGCACAAGGCAGCCTCAGCTCCATACACACACAGAATTAAGGTAACAAAAAAATATTTTAATATATTTTAAAAACGTTCTCATTCCATTTCCACTGGCTTTAAAAATAATAAATAATAAACCATTCGTACAACAGTGTCATTTGAAATAATGCACATAGGGAAACAAGGCTATTTTTATGCAAGCTGAAAAAGTGATATAATACTTAGTACTCCTAATACACAGCACACCTATAACTTAGTACAACTAGTACATAGGACACCTAACAGTAAGTACTCACCTGTTATGATTCAGGTATGAGGTGTCCCCCATAAGCTCGTGTGATGTAATGGAAGAAAGTTTAGAGGTAAATGACTGGGTTATGAGAGGTGTAGACTAAGAGTGGATTAATCCACTTGCATGGACTAACTGGGTGGTAACTGTAGGCAGGTGGAGTGTGGGTGGAGGAGGAGGTCACTGGGCAGTGCCTTTGGGGACTATATCCTGTCCCTGGCTTCTCTTTCTCTCTCTGCTTCATGATGCCAGGTCCTCAAGGTGTAACCCAATTAGTGGATTAATTCACTTGCATGGACTAACTGGGTGGTGACTCTAGGCAGGTGGGGTGTGGGTGGAGGAGGTGGTCACTAGGCTGTGCCTTTGGGAAATATGTCCTGTCCTTGGCTTCTCCATCTCTGTTTGCTTCCTGATGCCAGGTCCTGACAGGTGCAATCTGATAGTGGATTAATCCACATGCATGGACTAACTGGGTGGTGACTAGGCAGGTGGAGTGTGGCTGGAGGAGGAGGTCACTGGGCTGTGCATTTGGATTTATATTCTGTCCTTGGTGAGCAGAGCTTTCTGTGCTTCCTGGTGCCAGGTCCTGAGAGCTGTAACCCATTCAGTGGGTTAATCCAGTTGCATGGACTAACTGGGTGCAGGTGGGGTGTGGCTGGAGGAGGGGGTCATTGGGCTGAGCCTTTGGACTTTATATTGTGTCCCTAGCTTCTCTTTTTCTCTGCTTCCTGGTGCCAGGTCCTGAGAGGTGTAACCTGGTAGTGGATTAACCCACTTGCATGGACTAACTGGGTGGTGAGTAGGCAGATGCAGTGTGGCTGGAGGAGGAGGTCACTGGGCTGTGCCTTTGGGGTTTATATTGTGTCTCTGTCTCCCTCTGCTTCCTGGCTCCAAGTCCTGAGCTGCTCTCCTCTTCCACCCCCTTCCACCATGATGTTCTGCTCACCTTGGACCCAGGGCTATGGAGTCGGCCAACCATGGACTGAGACTCTGAAACTATGAGCCCAAAATAACCTGTTCCTCCTCTAAATTGTTCCTTGCAAGTCTTTTGTTCACAGCAGGGAAAACCTAACTGGAACAATTGCTTGGAATCTGTGATTCTGGGAAGCCCAGGTATGGCAACAGGGAGCCCCTTCTCCTCCAAAGAGCTGACCTCAGGAGAAATGTGCATGGTCATTCTGCGATGTCTTGGTGCTTAATTCTGGGCAGAGTCCATGCGGCGATGCAAGACTCCAAAGCTCCAACCTCTCTGCTCTGCAAGGTGAGCATGGAGCCGGAAGAGTCAGGCACAGACCTGTGGGCACAGAATCCTCTTCCCCAGAGGCAAGAACATTCTAGAGCATGCTTCTTTCTAGGACTCACAACTTGGCAATAAAGCAGTCTTTGCAACGTTTGCCCATCTTGAAATATGTAAAGACACAGTAGCAAAGTTGGCTCTCAGCATCTAAAATTCAAATATTATAAGTTAGTTCCTAGACCCACTGAGTCCCACCCATGCCTCTGCATTTTTTAACTCACAGATAATAATTCTGACATATTTTGACCTTTTGGATGATGTTGTAGGCAGCAGTATTGCCAGTGATACCAAAAAATCTGCAAGAATAATTTTAGAGGAGAAAAAGTTTATTTGGGACTCATGGTTTCAGAGGGTCGGTCCATGCTTGGCCAACTCCATAGCTCTGGTCCAAGGTGAGGAGAGCATCATGGTGGAAGGGTGTGGAGGAGGAGAGCAGCTCAGGACCTGGCACCAGGTAGCAGAGAGAGCTCTGCTCACCAGGGACACAATATAAACCCCAAAAGCACAGCCCAGCAACCACCTCCTCCAAATTCACCCCACCTGCCTGCAGTCACCACCCAGTCAGTCCATGCAAGTGGATTAATCCACTCTTAGTCTACACCTCTCAGGACCTGGCACCAGGAAGCAGAGAGAGATGCAGAAGCGAGGGACAACAGCCTATCCCCAAGGGCAGAGCCCAGGGACCTTCTTCTCCAGCCACATCCACCTGCCTGCAGTCACCACCCAGTTAGTCCATGCATGTGGATTAATCCACTATCAGGTTACAGCTTTCAGGGCCTGGCACCAGGAAGCAGAGAGAGATGGAGAAGTCAGGGACAAGATACAGTCCCTAAAGACACAGCCCAGTGAGCTCCCGTCCTTTAGCCACACCTCATCTGCACCCAGTTAGTCCGTTCAAGTGGATTAATCCAGTCCTTAGGTTAAGGGTGTCATCCCTCAATCATATCAGTTCTGAAAAATCTTGCATAGTCTCACAAATGAGAGACTATGTTTGGGGAACACCTTGTGTCTAAACCACAACTTCATCTTGGATAGCAATGCGTGTCCGCAGTTCTCGCCCTCACAACCTCACATAACCCTATCACTGCCCATAGATGACCTTCTCCATGAACCCTCAGTCTCTCAGTTTGAGGATCACATTCCCAGCACACGGATTTTGGGAACACGTAGGAGTTGAAGTGAGCGTCGCATCAGCACCAGGCTGTGATGGACTCTGTGAGCTGCAGGCACCCACAGCCCTCCCCTGGGAAGCCACCCACATCCTTCCCACCCCAGGTCAGCTCGTCCTTCGGGGGAATCAGAGTTGTACGGTGATCACTGCCTGGATGGTAAATTGAGGACCTCACAGCTGGTCACTGTGTCTGAAATCCTCCTGCACCTTCATCTCCTGGAGTCACGTCCCAGCTCAACGCAGGCCACCCTGGGCGCCAGGCATCTATCCCTGCGCACAGGACCTGGCCTGTGCGTGGAGATGCGTTTGCTTATCTTTGCAGTGCACCACCCGAAAGTCCTAGGAAAAGAGTTTCAGATTCCTCCACCGCTCCATTCCTCTGTTCTCCAAGCCCGCTCTGGTTGCTCACAGTGAGAATCCTGTTGAACGTTTTCTCTTCCAACCTTGCACTGTTTGCACACCACGTTGACAGTGCTCTTTTTAACCCGACTCTTACACTCACACCATGAGCCTGTCCACACAAGCACTTCATGGTGGAAACAACGCTTCTCTCTTCTAACATTTCTCTGCGGCATGCACCGCTGTCCCTCTGCCTCCCTCTTGCTTTTTCTTATTCATCGTGAACCGTAGAACACTCATGAAGATCTTTCCTGCACTGTTTGATGAAACCAATAGGAATTGATATGCATTGACCTAGGATTCTCTGCTCCCTCTGCACCCTGACCATTGGTTGGATTCATGCAAACGTCTGGACCCAACGAAACCAGGTACCCTGCAATAGGAAGCATTGGGCCAGTCACACACAAATGCCTTACGATGCACAGATGGGTACAAGACTGAGTAGCATCCTTTGTCTGCCCCATGAGCCAGTCTTCCAAAGATCAGAGAATGCAATGCTGGGCTTTTGTTCAACGGGACACCGCTCAGGCTGCTGTGGCTGGCCCTCTCTTGTCTCAGGACATAGCTTTCTTCCTGCACTCCTCTTGGGCGTATCAAGCAAGAGAGGAAAGAGATACTTGGTGCAGAGCTTTAAAGACTTGTCCTCATTTGGAGGAAGGAAACAAGGGTCATTTTTTTCCCAGCAGTTTGGATAAAACGACCTGACAAGTCCCAGCAGTGCAATCGTCTTGGCTCAGCAGTAGACATAAGCAACATGGCGGGCGACCATGGTTCCTCTAAGATGGGGTCGAAACCAAATCCCCTTTGGAAAATGAAGAAAACTTCTTGAAGCACATCCCTGTTGTCCACGCCACTCAGCTCATGAAGCTGTCTCGCCCAGACAGTTGCTCTGTACTTATTAGAAGGGTGGGATAACAACACAAACTCTTTGCAGGACTCTAGATGCTTCCCATGATCCAGAATCAACAACGACTTCATGGTCGCCGTGTGTTCAAGCTCAGCATGGTCCAGGAAACCTTCCTAACCTGCAGACTCCAAGGGAGAAGTCAGTGTCCATTGAACTGGTTTGCTGGGAAGCTGTAACAGAGTCCCACAGTCTGCATGTTTTGAATAATAGGCACTTACTCTTCCCCAGTCCTAGGCTGGAGGTCCTGGGTGGAGGCTGGGCAGGTCCGGCACCTTCTGAGGCCTCTGCTCTGGGCTTGCAGATGCTGCTGACTTGTTCCCATGTCCCCACATGGTTGTCCCTTGTGTGTTTGTGTCCATTTCTTCTTCTTCCTTTCAGCCTTGGAATACTTAATTACATGTATCTATATGCATTAGATAGATAGATAGATGAGAGAAGATAGATTCATAGATGATCAATAGATGAAAGATAGATGATAGCTGATAGGTACAGTAGGACATAGATACATAGATGATAGATAGATAGACGAATAGGTGATGGACACTACATAGATTGATAGATGTAGGTATAGATAGAACATAGACACATAGATGATAGACAGTTGATAGATATGGGTACATGACAGAAAAATAGTTATAGATAGATGATAGAAAAATGGATAGATGATGGAAAATAGATGATAGTTACAGATGGGTGATAGATACATACATAGATTGATGGATGATGAATAGATGACAGAGAGATGATAGATGATAGGTATAGAGAGGAGATAGATACATAGATGATAGATAAAGATGGATAGGTGATAGATGTAAATAGATTGATAGATGATAAATAGATGATAGATGATATGTATAGATAGGTGATAGACACATAAATGATAGATAGTTGATAGATATAGGTACATGATAGAAAAATAGCTATAAATAGATGATAGAAAAATGGATAGATGATAGAAAATAGATGATAGTTACAGATCGCAGACAGATAGATAGATTGATGGATGGTGAATAGATGACAGAGAGATGATAGATGATAGGTATAGAGAGGACATAGATACATAGATGATAGAGATAGATGATAGGTAGATAAATATACATAGATACATAGATGACACATAGATATAGATGGATAGGTGATAGATAAATAGATTGATAGATGATAAATAGATGGATGATAGGAGATAGATACATAGATGATAGACAGTTGATAGATATTGGTAGATGATAGAAAGATATCTGTAGGTAGATGATAGAAAAATGGATAGATGATAGATATACATAGATAATAGATACAGATGATAGAGATAGATGATAGGTAGATAAATATAGATAGATAGATGATAGATGATAGGTATAGATAGGTGATAGATACATAGATGATTGATAGAGATTGGTGATAGGTAGATAAATATAGATAGATAGATAGATGATAGATGATAGGTATAAATAGGTGATAGAGATAGATAGATGATAGGCAGATAAATATAGATAGAGATAGATGATAGATGATAGGTATAGATAGGTGATTGATACATAGATGAGAGAGATAGATAGATGATAGGTAGATAAATATAGATAGATGATAGATAATAGGTATAGATAGCTGATAGATACATAGATGATAGAGGGATGATAGGTAGATAAATATGGATAGACGCACAGGTAGACATACATGATAGATCACTTGGTGGGCAACGGGGTCATTTCACATTGAAACACATTTCATAAACTTGACTCAATGAGCGTGACGCACCCATTGCCACCCATGTTAACCTTGTGTATGTTGAGAACACAAAATCAACTTTATTTAAAATTGAGGAGAACGATGCACCATGACCAGCTACAGTCACCAAGCTTAACATCAAGCCCACAGGACTTATGCATCTTACCACTGAAAGTTTGCAACATTTGACCAACGTTATTCCACTCTGAGCACCCATGAGGCTGCCCGTGCTGTAGGATCAAGGTCCGCGTTCTGCTCTGAAGAAGCTATTTCCACATGCAGTGAGATTGAGAAGCCCTGGGCATTACCATTCCCAAAAATGAGTTTTAAGGGGACACAGTTCCGTTCACAACAGGTGCACACAAGAGACGAAGGTCCCCAAGGATTGTAAAACTCTGATGGTCCGATCCTGCGTCCCAGGAGTCCTTGTTGGTTGGGTTTTCCATTGTAATAGGATCAGGAAACCGAAGATCCCACATCATAACTCTCAGTTGCAAGACAGGAATCCAAAGCTAGGGCTCCTTCAGGGTTATAAGAACCTATGTTTCCTATTTATATTCAGCAATAGGGGAAAAGAGGAGAACGGAGCAGCCCTCCTCTTTGCACCGTGAGACAGAGTCAGCTTGCAGATCCATTTCACGGACGCCCCAGCCTCCATGCATCCCCATTCTCAGCAGCCACCGGAGAAAGCTTTCAAATCAACAGGGATGTGTGAACGCTCAGAGCCCAAGACCTACAAATCCTTAAAGATCTCAGCATGATTTTTCCTCCAGGGACTCTTTTTTTTTTTTAATTAAGACATTTATTTGTTGAACAATCAAACATACTTCTAATGAAATATATATATATATATATAAATTCTGAATATTAGATTTACCCCCCAATTATGCACCCTTATCCCTCCCTCTCTCCCCCTTCCCAATACATCCCTACGAATGCCTTAGGTTGTGTATCATTACAACTTTTTCGAATTTAA